>MU224373.1:3189852-3200318 GCA_018584345.1 Thuja plicata
AGAGAGGAGAGGGGAGAGAAGAAGAGGAGAGGGGTGGGGAGAGAGGGGAAGGGAATCAGAAGATTAGGGGAGAGGAGGCTACGAAGGTAGATGGGGGAGAGCAGGAGGCGAGGCCACCACATGATATAGAGGGATCCATAGATAGGAGGGGATCATCATTAGGCAATCTAAGGGATTCACTAGCAGAGAGGCTGCGGTCCATAGAGCTCATGCATGTGGCCACTAGTCAATAGCTGTGGGACATGTAGAGGATGAGGGATACATTGAGGGTGGAGAGGGATTCTTTGAGGGTGGAGAGACATTAGGCTCAGGAAGATGTAGCATGCCCCATGGGACAAGTGGTGGATATGACTAGGGAGGTGGGGGAGTTGAGGGGAGAGTTGGGTGTTGCACAGGTACAGTTGGGAGAGATGATGGAGGATGGGTTCGCCCTTATGGAGGAGAGGGATAGACTGGTGGTGGAGAGGGATGGTCTAACAGATGAGAGAGATAGGTTGCAATAGGAGAGGGATGAGTCATTGCGGGAGGTGGGGGGTGAGAGTAGAGTTAGCATTTGTTTGCAGAGGTGGAGTGGTTGACTCAATAGGGAGGTGACGACGCTCAAAGAGCGGGTAGGCTGGTATAGAGCCATGTATCATGTTGCAGCACCACCATCACAAAGAGAGTCATTTAGGTTGGCTGGGGGCTTGGTGGTGTCAGGAGGAGGGGATGTGAACCGATCGATAGGAGGTAGTGGAAAGGGGGACGGTCTACACCCAGGGTTCAGGATCATAGTTAGAGGAAAAGGCACAACTAGAGGACTAGCCATAGTCAAGGCCATAGACATGCAGGTAGGGATTCTATCCAGATGTAGGATGCAAAGAGCTCTGATATAGGAGCCTCTAGATAGGTACAAGGTATAGGTACAGGGATAGGGATAGGGATAAGGATTAGCACTGGCATAGGTACAAGTACCAGGGTAGAAAGAGGTACTTTTACATATCTCCAAAGTGTATGGATGGGATCAGGCTTCTCACTATTTTTAGAGTATGCTCGAGTGGGATTGAGGTATACATTGGGGCCCATGTAGGTACCCATTGCAAGGTATGAGCAGGATATAGGGATGCAAGATGTAGATGAGCAGACTCCCACGGGGGGCCAAAGGCACAGTGATGTATTGTGATGTTGTGCTTGTATTTTTGCTAGGACCTGAAGCCCAATTTTCTATGTATATGTATATGAGACACTTTGGATGGACATTGTATAATTTTATTCTTTCATGATGTTGGAACAAGTTTTTGATTTATACAATGCATAATTTTGGTCGATATGTATGTGTTCTAAATTTTGTATGGTTATGGATGTATGATTTATGCTATATGATGTATATGATGGACTGACACCTGGGTGATGTAGGATGTGATGCATATTTATGACATGTTGATTATGCAGGATTGATGATGCTTAGATATGATGTATTGACGTGTGTGGATGCAGGATGTGAGATGGTTTTATGATGTATGTATTGTATACGCTTATGCAATATGTATGTAAATAAGAATGAATGTGATGTTAATAATGCCAGACTAAAAATGCCCTAACAATGCAAGATTTAACATGAACCTAAAATGAATCAGCCATGAATTAACAATTATTAAAATGGACTTGAAAATGATGTAACAAAGCAAGACTAAAATGAACCTAAAATTAGTTAACAATGCAAGACTAAATGAACCTAAAATGAGTTAACAATGCAAGACAAATGAATCTAAAATGAGTTAACAATGCAAGATTAAAATGCATCTAAAAATGAATTAAAAATGCAAGATTAAATAATTCTAAAATGCAAATGACTTAATGCAACTTATACATGAATGATTAATACAAATGAAAGATGCATCTAAAAAGGATGATAATGAAGATAAATAATGCAATCGAGAATGAATGCAAAAGTGGGAAGTGGAAATGCAACACATCACGGTCCAACTAGGGTTGGGTTAGCAGTTTAGAATAAAGGGGATGGGTAAGCATGTACACAATTAGAATTAAGGGGATAGGGGATGATAGGCAGTGGGGAATTTCATGTTTGCATCAGGGATGAGGGATTAGGTGTGTGTAGGATCATGAGGGATTGGGATTAGATTATTAGTGGGATGTAGGATTGATTGTAGGATAGTATTTCATTTTTGATAGGACTAATTTTTTGATAGGATTTTTTCTAGGGATATGGTGGGGGATTGTTCTTGAAGCTTGAGCAAGGGGTATTCCAGGATGCAATATCAACATGTAGTTTGAGCACTTATTTTGATGTAGCAACGCTAGAGACCATGTTGAGGTTACTAGGAACACAAGGCCTTGTCACCAGTGTTGCATAGGACTAACGCAACAAAAATGTAGGGGGTTGCCTCAACATCACACATGAGTCTTGGAAGAGCCATGGTGGAAATGATGCTAGAAAATCCCACAAATAAATGACATTTCCCAAGTGCAGTATGCGAACCAAAATGGATTGCACACATGCAAGGGTCATGTCTGATTGACTCACAGGTAGGAAATGAAAAATACCAAGTTCCCTATCTCAAGTCCATCCATTCACAACATACCATGATATGAAGAATTATGGAAACCTTGAGGAGGAGAACAACTGATAGAATCAGGAATGATAAGAACCAAAATCAAATTTCAAGATCAAAAACTCAACCACAAGACACCTTTTGCCAGAGAGATCAAATGATACGAAATTCTAAATGGATTTAGGTCAGACATGAGGAAGGATACATCATGCAAGAACCTACTAATGGAGGAGATGTCAAACAGGTAACTGATGGCCAAAATATGTACTGAGGTTGAATTTATGAATCAATATTTTCTCAAAAGGGACTTGTTGTAGCATAGGATTCGAAGTGGAACTAGATCACTTTCTACAAGGAAACCAACTAAGGGCACGAGATATGTATAGGAGAGACTAGATGCAAAGCACTAGAAGCTTAGGGATTGGGATAGGATGACATATGTATAGCAAAGACTGACGATTATATACAAGACTATACATTTAAAATCTCAAGATAGAGGATAGGAGGACCATTGCAAACTGGTGAGTGCAATAACGGAATACCCAGGGAACACAAGAAATGCTGAGGCTGAGGTGACTGAGATGGAGGGGAATGAGATTTTGATAGATAATGATACGGTCCACTATGTGTGATACCTGATTGCCAGGTTTTCACCATACATACTTGTCCAAGGCACTTGATTGCCAAGTTTTCACCATCGAACAATTTATTTCACTTTACTCTTTCTTTTGATTTTTTTTTTGATTTTTTTGATTTTTTTGCTATCATCAAGGCGTCTTGTTTACCATATTTTCACCAAAACAATGAATTTTTTCAAGACTTTTTATACTTTTTATGGATTTTTTCAAATAATTGGAATGAACAATCCAGCCATCAGGCATAGAAGTGTCTGAGATGAATGATGTTAATGGGATAATTCAAGGGTTCTCCTTTGTGAGTAGATAAAGGATATGCTCCAACACCAAAGCATGTAGTGAAAATGTAGGGACCTTTCCATGTGACCTTGAACTTCCCTTTCTTCTCTCGATCTGTACCCACTTTCTAATTTTATTTTAGTACAAGGTCTCCCACCTGGAACTGGCATGGGTGGATTATCTTGTTATGGCTCTTGTTGAGCCTATTTTGATAAATGACCAAGTGGTCATATGCTTGTTGATGCTTCTCATCCAATAGGTCTAATTATGTAACCCTAGCCACTCTATAATCTTCATCATTGATCAAGCCTCTCAGTGACACCCAGAGTGAGGGCAGTTCAACCTTAATTGGTAAGACATCTTCATCACCGTAGACAAGGGAATATGGAGTGGTGCCTGTGGGAGTACAGTAAGAAGTATGATATGCCTAGAGGGCGGGGTTAATTTGGAGGTGTCAATCACAAGTAGTATCATTGACAACCTTCCTGAGGATCTTGATTAGGGTTTTATTGGTTGCCTCAGCTTAGCCATTACCTTGGGAGAAGTATGGATTGGAATAGCGATGATGGATATGGAGGTGCTCACACAGATCATTTACATGCTGGTTCTCAAATGGTGTTCCATGATCTGTGAATATGGTGGATAGGATGCCAAAATGGAAGATGACATGGTAGAGGAAGAATTTGGAAATTTAGATGCCTATCATGAGGGTGAGTGGGATTGCTTCAACCCACTTTGTGAAGTACTCAGTGGCTGTGATAATGTATTTATGACCCTCAGAGGACAACGGATGATCTTACCAACAAAGTCAAAACCGCAATAGAAAAATAATCAAGATGGCATGATGGGATGTAGGTCTTGTGCTGGGGCATGTATCAGATTAGCATGCTCCTGACAGGGTAGGCACTTCTTCACAAACTCGTAAGAAACATGCTCCATGGTAGTCCAGTTGTATCCTATCCTGAGAAGTTTTTTGCCCAAGACCATGCCACTTGTATGGGCACCACAAATTCCAGTGTGCACCTCTCACAATGTCTGGGCAACTTCAGTTTCATCTAGACACATGGAGAGAATGTTGTGATAGCCTCGATGATAGAGGGTATTAGCCACAATAGTGTAGCAGTAAGCTCTGTGAATTAATTTCTAGCATTAGGTGTTCGTGAGATGAGGGGATATGATACCATTTTTCAAATAAGTGTGGATGTCATGGTACCATGGGGGTTGGGGACCAACCAAGACACATACCTAATTAATGTCATCGTTCTCATCTGCGGGTGCATGAAGTTGCTCGACTAAGAATTCATACTACATGGTGTTATGTGGGATTTCCAAGAGAGACCCAATAGTAGCCATTGCATCAGTGACCTTGTTTTTTAAATGCAGTACTTGTGTGATATGAAGGTTGAGGAAGTGCTCCTTCATTTTATCCACCATTTCTTTGTAGGGTAGCAGTTTGTTGTCCTTTGTTTGGAATTTATTTGACTTTCTTAATGATCAGTTGGGAATCACTAAAGACCTGTATGTTATTTATGTTCCATTGCATAGCCATGTTGAGTCCAACAATTAGTGCCTCGTACTCTTCTATGTTGTTTTTGGAAGGAAATCTCAATTTGAATGATTTAGGGATATAGTCACCTTGTGGGGAAATGAATAGTATGTCTGCACCTGAACCATGGGTTGTGTAAGATCCATCAAAGTAGAGCTTCCATGTTTGTTGTTCTTCTATCATGCATAGGTGTTCATTGTGGAATTCAATGACTAGAGGATAAGCATCAACTAGTGGTGCTTCTATAGCTGATCTGCAATAACCTGCCCCTTGATTGCCTTTCTATCAACATATTGGATATCAAATTCACTTAAGAGCATAACCCATTTAGCCATTCGGCTTGTGTGGGTTGTTTTTGAGAGAAGGTACTTGAGTGGGTCTACCTTTGAGATGAGCTTGATGGTGTGACTTAGCATGTAATGGAAAATCTTCTGAGTGGCAAAAACCATAGCTAATCATGTTTTTTCCATGGCTATGTAATTAAGCTCGTAGCCTATCAATGTGTGGCTAATATAATATATGGCTCTCTCTTTTCCATTATCATCTAACTGGGCCAGGAGTGCCCCCAATGTGGTGGTTGTTGTAGAGATGTATAGGATGAGAGGCCTACCTAGTATAGGTGGTACTAAGATGGGAATATTTTCCAAGTATCCCTTGATCTTTTTGAAACTTTGCTGACAGAAAGGATCCAATTTGAAGCTACTATCTTTCTGTAGGAGATGTGTGAATAGTTGACATTTATCGGCGAGCTGTGAGATGAAGCATCACACTAATTGGATTTTTCCCTGTAGGCTACACAATTGTCTAAGCATCATAGGTGGAGGCATCTCCAGAATGACCTTGACCTTTTTGGGATCTATTCCAATGCACCTTCATGATACGATAAATCTTAGGAGCTTTCCTGATGTGACCCTAAAGACACACTTCTTAGGGTTGAGCATTAGGCCATAATGACCAAGCAGATCAAATATGCACTCTAGAACATTCAGGTGATCTTATCTTTTAATTGATTTAGCTAGGATATCATCCACGTAATCTTCAAGGATCATGTAGATCATGTCATGGAAGATGACTGTCATGGCTCTCAGATATGTTACCTCTACATTCTTCAAACCAAATGGCATCATGTTGTAGCAGAAGGTTCCCCAGGGGGTTGTAAATTTTTTCTTGTGTTGATCCTCTTCTGCAATGTGGATTTTATTATACCCAGCGAATTCATCCATGAGTGACAACATCTCATGCCCTATTGTGAGATCTACTATCATGTCGATGTTTGGAAGTGGGAAGCCATCTTTAGGACATGCCTTGTTGAGATCTTGAAAGTCTGTACATATTCTGATTGATTTATCAGGTTTGGATATGGGCACCATGTTGGAGATCCATTCGGAGTATTCAATGGTGCGAATGATTTTAGCTTGGAGTAGCTTCTCTAGCTCTGCTTTGACTAGTAGTGCTACCTTGGGGTACATCTTTTGGAGCTTTTGTTTGATAGGTTTAATGTTTGGGTCCACATCTAGATGGTGAACCACCAAGTTATAGTCTAATCCTAGCATGTGGGAATAAGACCATACAAATTTATCTATGGATTCTTGTAAGAGAGCAATGAGAGTTGTTTCTTCTACTTCTGTCAGGGATGCTGCAATGTATGTGATGTTAGGATTATCTTCGGTACCCAAGTTGATAGGCTTGGTCTCCTCAATGAGGATAGAAAACTATTCAGGTCTATAATCATGGATGAGAGGAAGAGGAGGGTCTTCATACTCTGGCACCTCAAAGAGGTTTTCACCAGCAGATACGCCCTTTGTTTTTAGTTTTTTGCGATCAGATAACACCCTAGAGGGGTTTTCACTAGGGGCTCAATTTTCTTCTTTTTTATTTTTGTTTTCTATTTCATTTTTGTGGCTTAAATCCTCCTCTTCCCCAAATTATGCCTTTGGATCCAATTTGTAGACATGTGTTAAACCTTGTCCCCAGTCACTGTTCTATTCAACTGCTCCCATGAATCTTAGCAACACGTCCTCACTTTGGAACTCATCAATGTGTATGATGCTTGGTTGGTCCTATTCTATGAGTTTGGGATGTAGGAGGGGAAGGTCAATGAAATTAATGATGAGTTTACAGAGGAAAAAGTTGCCCAGGAAGGTTTCATCATCGAGGACATTGTCATAGGATTTCACAATTTTCTCTTTAGGGACATTTTTTATTTCAATGATTTGGCCCAGGGGATTATCATAGGCATAGATGTTGTAATTGGTGCCCCCATTCATGGAAGAATCTATACCAAGGCCTAAATTTTTTTCTCGTTGGGTGGGCACAATAGGATCTTTCATGTCGTGCTCTTCATGACCTAAGCCACCTCCTTGATAGTTCTATTTTTCTGTAACCAGCTTGTGAGTTGAAGGGTATTTTCTCTTGAGGTAGTTGAAGAAACCCTTATCTAGGGGCGGTGGCCTTATAAAGCCACTGGTTGATATCTGGTTCCATTTCTTTTCCATGAGAGATGAAAGTAGTAGGACCCAACTATTTTAGCTGCAGCTTATTTTGATCTGTTGTGTTTTTGTCTGGTCTTCCTTGGGTATGTTGATCAGATGGAAAGGCACCCACTGCAAAGGTGTCAGATAGGTTGTACTCTCCACAACCATTGTTTTTTATCTTGACCATGGAAAGAGTGGCTAAGAGGATTGTCTCTGGGTTTGAATGGGTTCGAGAAGAACTGGTGACAAAGGTGCCAGTGTCCATCCCGAGACAATGAGTGGAATGTGGGAAGGAGGCCTCCAACGCATGGAAATATGCAAAGGGTTTGGGATCTGCATAGATGGTGACTTTAGTACCATTATGTATGAATTTGATGCATTGATGGTAAGTGGATGGGATGGCTTGCATAGAATGGATCCATGGGTGTCTGAGGAGCATGTTGAAGGGAATATCAAGATAAACAATGTGACATACTATATCTTAGAATGTAGGGTCCATCTTGATGGGAAATGAGATTGTTCCTTCATAAGTGTGATCCATATTTTCATAGGCTTTGATGGTGATGACATCATTCATTATATCTACTTTAGTACACCCTAACTGTTTGACAAATTTCAACATACATATATTTAGGGTTGAACCATTAGCTATCATGACTCACTTGATGGTAAAATTCTTGATCATGAGGGCGATGCAAAGAGGAAGGTTATGATCATGTTCTTCAAAAGGTATATATGTTGGTTTGAAGGAAATCCCGCAAGATGTGGATAGGTGGCCAATGAGGTTTTGGAATTGCGTGGTGTTGATGTCGCTGGGGACACGGGATTCTTGTAGGCCTTTATTGAGGATTTCTTGATGAACAGGCGAGGTGCAGAGAAGATCTAGGATGGAAATTTGGGTAGGAGTATTACCTAGATGTTCTAATAGGTTGTATTGGGTACCAGTGGATGAAGTGCTACTTGCACCTGCAAATGATATTCTACCTTGATGAGTGGTAACTGTGCATTGGTTATCTGCACCCTTGACATGAATGACATTGTCAGTGGACTTGACTTGGGATATCCAGTCAATGTGATTATCATAGTTAATATATGCATTTGTATAATATTTTATGTCTTCATTGTCTCCTTGCTTTCCCTTCCCTTTGTCAGAGGGTTGAGCGGGGTTGGCCGGTCCTTTACCTGAGGTGTGTTCAGGAAATGCATTTTGATAGATTTGAAGGCCCACATTTGGTGATGGTTGGGAAGGAGAGACTATTATGATTTCCTCACAGTCAATGAGGTCTTGGATGTAGTGTTTCAACTTCATGTATTTCATGGTAGCATGCCCCTTAACATGATGGTAGTCACAGTATTCATTATCTTTGTACTACGCAAGCTTAGGTGTTGGGTCATCAAACAATTGCATTTGCGGGTACACGATTAGGTTAGCCTTGGCCATCTTGTGGAAGATGACATCTATGGGTTCACCCAAAGGGGTAAACATATGTTTTGATGCATTCTAGGCTTGAGGCCTTGGTTGTCCACATGGGACTAATATAGCATTTTTATGTTTTACAAGACCTTGGTAGTTAGGTTGATATGATGTCCCTAGAGGGGGGTAGGTAGTCGCTACCTGGGGACATATATTTTGTTAGTATGTAGGTTGATGATATGTTGGAGCGGGTTTTTGATACATGGGAGGTGGTTGAGGGTATACTAGTGGTGCTTGCTGATAGGTTTGGGTAGGTGTGCTAGGATCGAACACCATGACCTAAACGTGTTTAGTGTCATTGGCTCCATCAGTGACTGCTTTCTTTTTCTTTTTCCAGTACAATGGTCGATCATAGTTGTTTCTGTCGGGCTGGGGTTCTTTGTAATGCTTGATGGCACCATCTTCTATGAGACCTCGTTCAAGATCCATGCCTTTTCCTCAGATTTCCTGATAATTTTGTGGGTAGTTTATGCGCATGTGATGGGCTAATTTGGGATGGAGATTGTTAATAAAGATCATAATGAGATGTTTCTCTGGAGGTTGATACGACAATCTCATAGTGAGTCCCTACCAACGTTGTAGGTAATATGCCAAGCTTTCCCCTCCTTTTTGTTTGGAGTTGCATAAGTCTAAGAGGGAGAGCTCATTCTCGATGTTATGTGCATATTGGGCCACAAATTTCTCTGTAGTTCTGCAAATGTGGAAATTGTGCCATAGGGGATTTTATAAAACCACTCAAGAGTGGTCCCTCCCAAGCTCTTAGGGAGCAAACGCATGTGGAAATTTTCACTGTAAGAGACTTCTTGGCATGCCATGTAAAATTATTTGACGTGGCTAATGGGATCTCTCCTTCTCCTATATTTGTCAAATGTGGGTGTCTCAAAGTGTTTAGGGAAGGGTATAGCAGTGATGGATCAATCAAATGGGTAGGGACAAACCTCTTCAAACTTGAATGTCTTAACCTCGATCCCTGCTTTTATCTCTTTAAGAGCAATATTAATTTCTTCCCTGGATGTGATATGGATCAAAGGATGAATATGGGGGATTTTGTGGAGGGTAATGCAGTGTGTGATAGGGAGAATGATGAGAAACATAGGAAGGTTGTTGCAGTGGTAACTATTTTGGAGTAGGATATTGTTGTAGATTTGATGGTGGTGTCTGATGTTGTTGTTGTTGCGGCTGCTAGTAGGTCTGTGCTTCCTGAGATGTTGGGTAGGTGGGGTGAGTATGCGTTGCACTTGTGAAAGGTAGTTGTGTTGTGTAATGTCCCCGCCAGGGAACCCATAAGGAATCAGGTCTTATGACCAAAATTGCAACTAATTTTTTTTTTTTTTTACATTACATCATTACTACTCCACATTTACATTCCTTAAGGTTCGCTTAATGAATTTCATTTACTAACATATTTACATTACTTATCCAAATTGAATTTCATTTCCTTTCTTTACTTTCACATTTAGAACTTAAGAGATAGGGTAAGAAAATAACATTTCATTTACAATTATA
>MU224373.1:3203154-3216678 GCA_018584345.1 Thuja plicata
GACGATGCCTGGTACCTGCATCCTGCATCACCAACTGATATGCATATACAAATATATATAAAAATAGACAGTAGCAAACAAGGAGGGAGAGTGTGACATCGTGTGGATCTCCCGTAGGAGTTACTACAACTTCCCCTCCTCACCGTACACTCACATCAACCAGTGAACATCAAACCATAATAGGGTCAGTAGGGTTAAATCATAATATAAACATCATAACACAAATCAATGTAAAACATTTTACTGATAGTTCATTTCTAGCCATTCATCATTAAATCATAACTCATTTAATATGTCCACATAACTGCAATAACCAATTATATATGCTCAAATATCTCATAAAATGCTAACTAAATAATAATCATAGTCTATCATAAAACCCAAAGTGTCAAAGCAATAGTCCTGTCCATCTAACATAGGAAGATTCTAGGGTGGGCATTACATGTTGCACTACCGAGGTATGTGGGAAAGGTGTGTTGTGGTGGAATACCCCTAGTATGCGTAGTGAGGTAATTGATCTTAGTGGGGAGGCCTGACTATTATGGAGGTGGAACGACTTGGGATGCAGCTGAGGATGACATGGCTAGTGAGGCAATTAAGTTAGGTTATGGCTACTAAGTGGGATCCATGTCATTGTGTGTGTTAGCAAAAGGGTTAGTGAACTGCTATAGTGATTGGGCAGTGAAGGGATTTTCCCCCTGTATCTATGGTTGTGGCTTCTGGATATGTTGGGTGGTGGGTTGTGCAACTATGAAGGGGTTAGGTTGTTTCTGTTGTGCTTGGGATGCGAACGTGTTGGCATTCTATTATTGCAGATATTTTTTCTGAATGGGTTGGATAATAGATTACGTGGTGGCCAAAGGGTCGATGGATTTTTGTTGTGCTTGAGAGGTGGATGGATCGGTACTCTGCGTCTACATGAGGATACCTAGGGCTTGCATGGCGGCTTGCAAGTAGTTCCAAGTGGAAGATGGAGTTTTTTACGTAGTTTGACCGACTTGGGAAGCTTGTGGTACAGGGTTTGGATTGGATTGTGTTTTCAATAGGGGTGATAGGATATACTATGATTAAGGTGTTGGTTGAGCATGGAAAGTGGGCCCTTGAAAAAAAGGGGTTGATTGTAAGATCTTGTGAGCGGCAAGCCTGTAGTGAATTGTGGTTGCTACTGATGCATTATGGGGATGGCAGGCGGAGTGAAGTTAGGTATTGTGGCACTAATGGTTTGTGTTCTTTATGGTTGTGAGATGGTTGATGCAGGTTTGATGGGCCACGTAGTCAGTGGCAGAATACTGGTTTGTTGGGTGTTGATTGCTGGTTGTGGAAATTGTGCAACAAAGGGTGGAACTCTCTACGATTCTTGAGCGACTATAGGTTAGATTAGTGGTGGTTCTTAGGTAGAAATGGGGGGTACTAATTGTGTTAATGGTGGTGGATTAGGAGGTAGGGCTCCCATAACTGAAAATGGGGTGGATTGTGGCATGGTGTGCACTACAGATGTAGGGATGGAAGGTTGCATCATCTATGATATGAGAGATCCCACTTGTATTACCCATTGAATGGGATTGAAAAATTCATGTCTTACTAAATGAGGGATCTCTCTTGGGAGTGCCATAGGTCTTGTGACTAATGTAGGTATTATTCCAAGTGGTAATGGGATTCCTCAGGGTTGAATGTCTGCAAGTATGTCATGGTTATTGTGCCTTGTGATGGCGCTAACCATGGTAGCATGTCTTGGATGGTTCATGAATGTTTCCATAGTTCTCAATGTAGGAGGCTCATTTGTGTCCAACCATATGTGCTCAATTTGGGTGTTGTATTGAGGATAAAAGGAGACCATGGCATTAGTGTGGTCAATCATTGGATTGGATGAACTAGCTGCAAGATTAGGGTCCATGTCCTTCCTCTTCTTAGTGGATCTTGTAGTAGGTGGCATAAAATGAATACCCTTAGGGGATAATGAGATGCGAGATGTAATGCAAGGATGTTCCTATGAAGCTAAGGATGATGGTGCTATGATTTAGAATTTGAGATGATGCATCTAAGATGGTGAGTATGTTCCTTAGGATTTAAGGATGACTTGGTGTACCTACAGATTAAGGGTTTCTTTCCCTAGTGTAAGATCAAGTGGATGTGATTGTCTACCTAGGATAGACCTGTGGTCTTTGATGGATGGGATTCTCTTTCTATGCGAACCAACCTTTTGATCAAGGTGATGAGGTTGCAAAGGTAAAGTGGATTATCCTAAACAATGCTTAGTTTAAGGACACGTAAAGATGGAGTTTGATTAAAATGTAGGTTCAAAGAAACTCAAAAATGGATGAACCACTAAGTGAGGGATGTGATTTGGATGATGATTAGGATGATGCTAGATTGACTAGGATTGGATTGGATTATGCTGGATTATGCTAGGATGAGTGTGCGATGTGTTTCTAAAGATGACACCTAAGGGAGGTCCTAAAAATGCATGCTAAGTGGTCCTAAGAAGAGAAGGGATGACCATTTGTTGCAATGAGCTAGCTAGTCATATTGTTCAAATGTAATGAAGGTAGTGTTCAAATGATATTTGCTTTGGAAGCAAGCAACCTTATTGTTGTATATCACTTTGTCAAATTCTTCCCATTTGTGAGTTTCTTGCTTGATGGAATCAATGATGTGTTGGTACTTGTTAGCCGCTCAGGTTGTGTTCTTCTGTTCTCTGTACATGAGGGGTAATGGAGTTTTTACCTTATTGTGTTTCACCAAATTGGACATGAGAACGGTTATGATAAAAAAAGTATTTCTTCCTAGGACTAGGTAGTGACTATAGTAAGTGTACCTTGGGATTTTTTGGAGAAAATGATTGATTCTGTTGTGGGTCAATTCCAAGAAAACGGTTTTGCAAGGGGAAAATAAATCTTGCAAGAAGCACAAAATGTTGATCTCTTTGGCAAAAGACTTTGGACCTTCAATTTTGTGTATGTTCAACAAATGTTCTCATGGTTTTATAACATCGAATACATGCACAAGAAATTCTACCTAAAGATTCGGTGAGCTTGAAAACCTTTTCCCAAAAACGTAGGCACACACACAAGAGCTAATCAGAATACCACCATCACCAAGCACACAATGGCTCCAGTCATGATGTCATATTATCTAAATCCAAATGCTCAAGGTGGCACGAATGTGCGAGTTATCTTGGGGAAGTTAATATCTTCCTTGCATAGCCAATTATCAAGCTTTCAGAGGTAAACTGGGTAGGTTACTAGTTAACAGTTGCTAGTGAGATTCATGGCATCCCCGCAATCATTTTGTACAGTTGTGACTCACTTAAGAGCCTAGTTGACCATGCCAATATGTTGGGGATATTCACCTAGTATGGAATACCATCAACACAACTTGCCCAAGCTTCAAGGGATATAAAGAAGACCTTTGGGTCACACCTTGTTTCTATACCAGCCAAAGGGATTTACCAGTTTGAGGTTGTTCTCCAAAAGGACTCATGCTTCTTTTGGATAGGCCTCTCTAGAAGAAAAACAATTAACTTAATATTTCTCGTCACCCAAGATACGCAAAGGCAAGGGGAGAGGATACATATATAAGCTATTTCTAGTGCATCACTTAGATTTAACAAGGATTTTGAAAAAAGGAAATAGCTCTTAAGGAAGTGTTGAAAAACACTCCTTTAAACACACCAAACACTCATTCTTTCCAAAAAATTAACCTATTAAGACTAAGTGTTTTTCTATCTAAGATATCAAACACTCATGATTAACATGCAAGGTTATTTTCTTTGTTTGCTTTTTGAAAAAGGGAAAATACTTGAATTGAAAAAAATTTGGTTATTTTCCCTTAATGCATTCGATATTTTATTAGTGTTCTTTTTAAGCCTAAATCGAGGTGTTTGATTTCTTGTTCAATTCCCTTTAGTCACTTAAGATTGTGTGTTTGATTGATTTTAGCGCATCAAATGAAATGTTTTGATTTAATTCTTTTGAGGCATTCAAGATTTGATGAGTTATTTTTAAGCCCAAATGAAAGATTTGATTATATTTTAAACCAAGATTTTAAAGCACCAAATCAAAGTGTGAGATCATTTGAATTTATCCAAAAACTAATAAGTGATTTTGTTTGATTTTAATGGATAAATGGTGCCTCCAAATAACATTCCCCCAACTTGCACATAAACAGAGCACAAAATCAATCCTACAGCATTCCCCTGAGTCTAGCAAGCAATCCCACAAGGTCAACACGCATTCCTGCGTGGTCAAACATTGATCTCGCAGGGGTTTGACCAGGATTTGTAGACTTAAAAATAAAATAACACATGTATAAATACCCTTAAGGCTTTACAGGTTATAGAATGCATACCCTTGATTCTGGCCCGTGTTCCTGTCGGCTTGTTAAAATGCAAAAAAAGATAGAAAAGAAGAAGAAAAGGGTCTCGGCCACTGTCAGTCTGCAGGGTCGTAGGATCATGTTCCCGCGAACAAAACCCTTGTTCCTATGAGAAGGGACCTCGTTCCTGTGAGTCCATTCATCAATCCTATAGTAGATTGGTTTTTATGTTGTGTGAATTCCAACAATGAGATTGATGGTGCAAATGGTTTCTTTTCCGCCTTCCAACCTGCAAAAACCAAAAAACCTAGCACAAGAAGCTCAAACAATAATAAATGTTAGGATTTTGGTTAGTTTGCAAAGAAAATAATAATAAAAAAGGAAATGACCCATGAAGTGGGTCCATCGGCCGTGCCAAAATGTGAGCAATAAAAACTAGTGGTTAAAAGAACACAAAGATAAACTAATCATTCAAACAACTAATCAACTACCATATATAAGATTAGACAAAAAGAGAACTTAAAAACAAAGCAAAAACCTAAGAAAGTGCAAACCTTTCTAATACTTAGCAAGCTCCCTTTGATGTTTGGATTTGTCCAAGAGATGAGATGTGTGCTCAAATGTGTTTCTCAAGCTTCAAAAGGATGGACTAAGTGTAGATTCTAGGATGATTTTGGCATTATGGTGTTGCAATGGATTACTCTTTCTCTAAAAATGACATGGTAAGTTTGCATAAAAGGTGGATGATAATGGAAGAGTGAAGGGTTCAATTTATAGGCAAATGGAGGGAGGAATGGAGGGTCAAGATGAAAATTTGAGGAAGGGTCAAGATGCATTTGAGGGAGACCACATGGATTGTGCTTTTTCAAATGCCTCTTATTGTAACAAGTGTCACAAGGAGAGAGGTTTGGAAGAATGGGGGAATGTGCCCATTTTGGGAGATATGAGAGGGGACAAAGATGTAAGAGATTGATGGAGTGTGTAAGAGGGATGTAAGAGCATTTAAGGAAATTAAATGCATATGATTAGGGATTTGATGGATGTGACATGAAATTTTACTTTGGGGTTAGGGTTGAGTTCTTAATCCTTGGATTAGGATTGTGCACATGCTTAGGAATTGATTAGGCTTAGGTTTAGAGGACAAGTAGGGTGATTAGGAAGATATGACGGGAGGATAGAGAATGAGTGGAGGGGTTAATTAGTTAATTACGGTTAATTATATAATTAGGAAGGGTTAGTATGTGTAAATAGGTTGGGTTGAGTTAGAACCATGGGTTAGATGGTTGAGCATGGTTAGTTTAGGGGTTAAAGTTAGGAGTCATGTGCTCAAATTGAATTAAATATAATATTTAATTCACAAGTGGGATAAAATGGGATTTATGAATTAAGTTAAACAAATAAATATAATCATTCAACTTAATAGAGGAAAATGGATTTAATTATTTATTAGACAATGGGTTGTCATTTGATAATTAATTGGACTATAACTAATTAATCAAATTAATTGAGCTAGGGGATAAAATAAAATAATCAAATAAATATGTAAATATTTAATCAATAATGTTCTAGAAAGGCACTAAATTTTATTAAATATATTTAATAAAATTTAGGTGTCTACAATAAGAAGTAAAGATAAATTACTATTTTTGGGCCAAACCTCGGTTGCCATTCTTAGTTTTGAAAGATTAGTTTGTATTCCTAGATCTGAAAATTGATCTTTTCCTCTACCTAAGCTCTGATACCATGTTAATATTTCCTTGATTTAACAAGGATTGTACGAACTATAGAGGTATTTAAAACACTAAGAACATGATATAGAATAATAAACACAAGAAAGGCGAGATGTTACCTAGATTTGGAGACCTTATAATGCCTTCAAATATGCCCTCAAAATCTTGTTCCTTGGTTACCTTTAATCTGTCATTTGAATCTGATTTGGCACTCAAATCTAAATGAAAACAACACCCAGATATTTGGCACTATGGAGGTAGGAATGATATTCAAAGTATGGAGATGCAAGGTTATGATAGTGAGCTTGGTAGGATTTTCCATGATTTATTGCAAGATATCAGATTCAGTGCTAAGGTTTCGTAGTGGACTAAGAAGCCTATCAACCTAGATGGATCATTTTGATTTCAAAATTTTGAGTCCCTTTTTTGAGGCATAATTTTTATAGGGTGGGGAGTGTAAGATTTTGTTTTAATTGTTCATATTGATAGACCTAGAATCTTTGTTCTAGGTGATGCAAAACTCTTGCTCAATGTTTTGCAACATTGGTTGTTACTATATTGAAATATTGTAAGATTCCCATGATACATTGTGAAACCCTCAAGGCTTTGTAAATAAGATCAAATCAGCCATTAATCTATTCAAGAATTCACTGAGTTCTCTTTGGAATAAACATCATTTCTCTTATAACAATGAGCTCTACAAAAAAAATATAAGAAAGAACACCTCCTTTTATTACTTCTAACCACTTAAATATGACATCTTAAAGAAAATGTATGGAACCCTACTCCCTGACTTCTAGGTAAGTGTTGCTAGGAACACCTAAGGAGGAATTGGTTTCTGATCATTTTTAATAACCATTAGGATTCTTTCTACATTTTTTCTTAATAATGTCCAACTATTGATAATAAAAAAGATAGGTTGTGATGGATAACATGGGCACTCTATAGGGTGAATTGGAAGTCATGAGTAAAATGCTTATGTTAATGTCTTCTACTTTATAGAAATTCTTATGTTGATGACTCTGAATTGGAAGCCATGAGTAAAATTCTTATGTTGATGACTCTGAAATATTTGAAAGAGAAGCAGTATAATTTGTCATCAGACTTTGAAAAATAGTCATGTCCCTTCATGGACAGTGAACTGTAAAAAACAACAGTTCTTATAAATTATCCTTTGAAATCCTTATAACAATCACAATGCCTTAAATGATAGTCATAAAATCCCCCATGGGTTCTTGAGAAACAATCATACATCCTTAAAGAGTAGTCAAATTTATTGAAGTACAGTGTCAATGCTTAATGTAACAATTTAGGTGGCACCATAAGGTTTGCACTGTGCTAGGTCACCTGCAAGCACATTTCTCATCCACTTGCAAATGGCTTAACACTAAAACCATTGAGTGACTCTTAGCCTTATGACATGTAATCTATAAATATATAAGAATAAAATAGCTTAGCATAAGGTATATGCAGACATACAAATAGAGAGATTAGTAGTTAGGACTTTACATATAACTCAAGAGCATGCCATGTCCAGGGCAAATAGACAAATAAAAATATTTATACAATTTCAGTTCTATATTTGGCTTAAAATTTTCTGTATTTTTTCTCAAAAGCCTTCTGCATAGAGAAATATATTTAAATCATCATCTAGAGAGTTGTCTACTGTGGTTCAACTTGGGCTCTAGATCAGGCAGTTTGAAAATTGCCCCTACCAAAAATTTCATCTTGCTGATCAAACTTTGTAGTTTAGAAGAGTTGCATCAGAAAAAAATGGACTGACATGATTGATTTATAATAGAGCCTACAAAATTTGGAATTGCCTCTTGATATATTGAAACTTTTATTACTTTCATGTATCATAACATCATTGATATTGCAATGTGACCTTTATCACTATCACTATTTGATTGTTTTGAACATTCCTTTCACTATTCTTGCAATGTCATTGGCACTATCATCATTTCATACTAACTGATCTTATTTTCCCTTTATATGAACAATGAATGTAACCGATGCAGAGCCAAGGAGACAAGTCAACACCACAGGAACATATTTCGCAATAATGGGCTAGGACATCAAACTCTTCTTGAAGTTTGACATGAACTCTTCAAGGACTACAAGCCAAAAAAATTGGTTCTAACCTCAATCTTTGCAACCCGACACTTTGAACATATTGAAATGATGAATATAATAGGCTAAGACCATACATGTTCACCAAGAACATAAACAATGCATATTGGTTATACCTCCTCACAATCTACCCTTATAAGCTAGTAACCCTTTCATAGGAACTGTCAGACCATAACTTGGAATTTAAGCACTAAAATCATAAAGTAATTGTACACTATGATACCCTTTTGTACCATCCAAAACATATTAGAAAATAAGCATACATTTTTTGTGAAAATAGATTCAAACAAGGTTTGGTAACTCTAATTTTTAGGCCTAATTAGGCCATTATAGACTTCCCTCCTTCAATGAACTTAACATACCACCTTTAAGAAAATCCTTGACCATAAACACAATATTGGAAGCATTAAATATATTCTTTGAATTATCTTAAACAGGTTTTATGATCTAAAAATGAAGCAAATGTCAATTTGAAATAGGTTGCAGTATGATCTAGACTGTCAACACCCTGTCCTCACTGATTTCACTGAACAAGGTCTTCATTACCTTGGAATCGTCAACTCACTTTCTTGTAGGAGGGTCTAAACCACCATGAAAATTGTCACAAAAAATTCTAATAATATGATGTCATATTATTAATAATATATTAATAGATTAATAATATTCTTTTATTTTTTTAAAAACTAATATGTCGTCACTTTTTTTACCACCATAACTGTTTAGTTTGATGCCAATGCTATACTCTCGACGTAGTAAGCAGTCGATTGTTTGACCAACAAGGTTGTATAGTTTGATGCCAATGATATACTCTCAATGTATTCAACAGTCGATGGTTTTACCAAAAGGACTATATAGTTTGACACCAGTGCTATACTCTCGACGTAGTCAACAGCCGATGGTTCGACCAAAATGTTTGACACAAACGCAATGTGTTGAATAATCGACAAAGAAAGTTTGACAAGAATAATGGTCATTTGGTCTACCAATGAGCAACGAAAAATTGACTAATGCATGTCAAAAATTAGGCAAAGATTTACTAGTGATGGTAGATGAGATCTATGGCATTTTTTGAGGTTATCATAATATTTTGGTAGAGAATTTGGCTGACACTTCACATAGTACACTTTACACTTTGGAGGATGACTAGTGAAGATATTATCTTTAGAAATGGATATATAAGATAGAGTTTTTATGGAGATTTGTGATAGTGATGTTGAGATTTGTTTTCGTTATCTATTTTTGATTAAGGCAAAAGAAGGTTTTGAATGGGCCCCAAAACCCTTTACAAAAGCATGAGAAAGATCAGCATTAAAGAACCAAAGATGAGACAACTATAGAAACTAAGCAGCACCAGTAAAGTCAAAAAAGACAAAACAACAATACAAAATTATTGAACTACCAGTAGACACCAAAAGACCCACACATGGAAAAAACCTAAAAAAAGAAATCCCCTAGAGGTTACTCCAGCTGCTTCATGAAGATAGCAATGTCATCTTCTAGAGCAGACATTTTCTATATAGATGCCTTCAAATTCATCAATTCATTGGGCACATTGGGGACTTTTTTCTTCATACTAGCTCTAGTACACTTCCCTAGTCCAGAGACTTAACCAGCAGACTCAGTAGCCTCCATATCCACATTTATAGTGGCTTTTTCTTGGTGAAGACCTTCCATCATAGAATAGAGAGCTTTGAGTTTTTCTATAGAGTCTTTCATTCCCTCATAATTAATATGAATAATATTCTTCAAAATTTCCTCATTTTTGTCCACTTGGGCTTACAGCTTCTACATTTTATCATTAAAATTAGTCTCCATCTCCATATTATCAATTCGTTGGCTCTCATTATTCTTGTCCCCTGAGCTATCTCCCACCTCCTTACTCTCTTCTTTTTTGTTTTCCATACTATGAAGGAGGTTCTCAAATTTTGTAGTGATGGCCCGATGATTAAGGTGGTGCTCCTTAATTTCATGAAAAGTTCATTTATCCATTCTAAAGGAATGGATAGACTTAGCTTTCTTTGTATGGAGAACTTCCACATTGAGATCCTTTATATCAATAAACTCCTCTAGATTAAGAGAAGAAGAATCTTGTGTCTACTCTTCCTCCTCTTGGTAATGATGATTTTCCTCTAAACCCTCAGCCTTCCTCCCTGACATAGAGTGGTCATCTTTGTTGATAGAGTCTTCATAATCAACCAAAATAGTTTTTTCTTTAGGATTCTGATGCTTATCACTCTCCAAATGATTACTCACATTCCCCTCATCCTAACTCTTGTCACCCTGTCGCTCCTCTAAGTTAACCTCATTTTTATTTGTATTGACCCTTTTCATAGTCTACATCAAGGTCCCATTAATATTAAGGATTGGCCTCTCTTCCATATCTTCAAATACTTTAGTATCTATCCCTTCCTCTGCATCCATAGTAAACTCTTTTTCGCAGCAATAGAGGCACTTTTTCTCTCTACAAACTCTCCTTTCCTAGGACTATCCTCAACTTCAGCAACCTTCAACTCCTCTAAAGAAATATTACCCATATTAGTTTCTTCTTCATCCTCATTCATTTTCATATCCTTGTCCTTATCAAACGTGAGACCCAAAGTACTAGGTTCAGTTTTTGGTTTTTTTACAGAGGACTATCTACTCTTTCTTGAACTCCCCTCATTGGATTCACTATTTTTTTGCTTCCCTTTATCCCATTTTATATCAATAGAATTTTGTCCATCCTCTGGTATTTTATCCCTATAGTACTCATATATTAGGTAAATGAGAGCATCATGCATTACCATCTTGCTTGTATTCTTTTGGTTTTCTTTTTTACTATTGTTTAGAGAAAAAGAAGAAAGGGAAAGAAACCCTGAATTTGTGTCTAATTTGTGTCTAAAATAAAGTGAAAATTATCCACCCTCATGAATCTACCATCTACAGTGAAATAATTCATAATCACCTTAAGGATTTTGACCCAAATGGGTTTAATTTGGCTATTCTCGTAGAAATCCAACTTACCTTTCACCATAATAGACTTCTCCTTGTCATATTTTGGGAACATATTCACTGCCTTGTTAGAAACTTTCCTTTCCTTAAAAAAATTCATACCAGACAAAGGAAGACCAATAATCTCAGCGATCAATTCAACAGAGAGCGTGATATGCTTACCACAAAGAGAAACAGTGCTATTATTACAACATTCAAAAATGTTTTTCATGATGTCTTTATCATAGCCATGCAGCTTCTCTAAATACAATGTAACCCCACCAGACTTAAGCTTACGCCATACCTTCACCTCATTTTTCCATACACAAGTAATGGGTTCTTCTCTTTTCAAGTCAGTTCCCATCTTGATAGTTATAGTAGAATTTCCCTGAGTGCAATTGTTGTGAATAAAAACAAAGGTAACAATGTAACTTAACACCCACAGTATGTGTTTTAAATAATCCTTCTTAATTTCTTTTCATTTCTCCGGATGATTTTTTGAGTTATTCTGGCTATCAAGGAGGCTAGACGTCTTTCCACCATTACTAGGAATCACTCCACCTATATTGTTAATCTTGTCATACCTAATGAGATGATGTATGATCTCATTCATATCCTTTTCACCTATCCAAGTTGTAATATCATTAGTTTTAATGTCATAACTAGCTATGTCGTCTTCCACCTTATTTGCTTCATGATAAACATGAGAAATGTAATATTTATCAAAACTATGGATATTTATTTTTATTTCTTTTATTATATGGTTATAGACCATGAGGTTTTTTTAATTCCTCTAATACATCGTATTATGTTATTTGAGTCTCCTTCTAGCCAGATCTTCCTGCATCCAAGATTTCTAGCCAACAAGACAATTTGCAAAGCCTCCATAGCTTCCACCACATGATTAGTTTGATTACCTAGAGGTTTTTTGTTGCTTTTTATGTTGAAATACAGAAAAAAAAAAAAAAAAAAACCCATTTTCCCAACAATAGATATTAAAGAGTATCCAACTCCAACTATTTAACACTTCATTAAATAGGACCAACTAACAAGGATCCAAATGATCCTCCTGCACTTCAAGTTCTGCTAAACCTAGGGGGGACGCCATTTGATGCACAAGATAAAATCAATGACACACAGCTAACAACATCAACGAACAACAGATGGTCTCATGAAACAATTAAACATTAACCCAAGGTAGTCCTAAATATTGGCTAAGCATTCAACTTGGCTTAAACATGGGACAAGACTCCCTACAACATAAAAGCTAAATTATTCTAATTTATATTAAGTTTTGAGAATCCCCCAGATCAATAAATAGATCGGTGCCTTCTCTAGGGCTATAGAGTCAAATACACAGCCATAAAATGAAATATCTCAACAAATAAACTTCTTCCCATGGACACACAAAGAGATAATGCCTTACATTAACTATCCCCTCATGAGATTATGAAACTCTACTTCACTCATCCAACTCAAATACTTAAAACCACAGTAACTTGAACATTGAAATTTAACTCTCTTCGAGAGAGATCAATGCACAAATAACACAGCTACAAGGAATTCACAAAGATCAAAAAATGATCAAATGTAAAATAACTAGAGACAATTTCATAAAATATTACAAATACAGCTCACAAGGCTTAACATTGCTTCAATACCCATTTCTATAACTTGCACTCAAACAACCATAAACTGGAAAACACAAAAAACTCTTTATATAAGATGGAGAAAACTCATATTGGAAAATTCAAAATTTGTGGAGCTCTACTCACACCAAAATATGAAACCTCTCTTGGAACATAAAACTCCCATCCCTTTACAAAGTGAAGAAGAAAGGAATACATAGAAGGAGAAGAAACCTAAATTTGACATCTTACTGACTGTTAGAAGTTGTAATCTTTCCTTGGTGTACTTATAAACCAAGGTTAGATCTTTTCTTCTTCTCTTGTTCTAATATATTAGGATATAAGTCAAGGTATCCTAATATATTTCTTTTTGTCCTCTAATAGAATAAGTGAGGACAAATACTTATTTGTAATTTAGTTTATTCCTCCTTATGAGGAATCTCACACTTGGCCTCACACACTTATGAATGGTGGCATTCATTCTCATGGGAGTTACACTTTGAACTCCTTCTCTCATCTCTACATATAGAGATATTTCTCCTCTCTTCTTCATATTCATACAACACTTCTCTATTCTCTCTCTCATTCTTCTAAGATATTGTATGAGCTAAAGCTCTCTCTCTCTCTCTCTCTCTCTCTCTCTTTTTTGGCTATTTTTCCCATTCATAATTCACGGGGGTTTTTTTATGCTTTTCCCCCTTCAAAAACTTCTTGTCTCCTTTGTTGTTTCATTTTGGTGTATGCTCTAA
>MU224373.1:3229498-3247544 GCA_018584345.1 Thuja plicata
GCTTGGAAGAAAATTTTAAAGGGACTTAAGCTAAAGATCACAAGATGAGTAAAAGGGATGTGCCTAAGTTGAACAAGGACAACTTTGCATCATAGAAAAGTAGGATAAGACTTCATCTATCTGGTATTGGGAATGATGTTACATAACACTTAGATAATGAATATGTTGCACCTAATGGACCTTTGACTGTTGATCAATTAAGAGAGAAACATGAACACAATTCTATGATGATAGAACTTGCTTCTTCACTAACTGATGTTGAATTTGAAGATGTGAAATCATGTACCTCTACAAATAAAATGTGGGAAAAAATCAAGCTAGTACATGAAGGAGATGCCAATGTGCTAAAATCTAAAGCTAAAATCCTAAGAGGAAAGTTTGATGACCTGAGAATGAAATAAGGAGAGAACATCACTCAGTACAGTGACCAAATCAAAGAAGTTGTTAATGTTATCCGTAGAGTAGGAGGAGTACTTGATGAAGAAACAGATGTAAGTAAATTATGAGAACATTGCTGCCTATTTATGCTATTAGAGTATTTGCAATTCAAGAAATGAGAGCAGTAGCTAGTAACAATGTTACTCTTGATAGTTTGATTGGTAGACTTATTTCATTCGAGATGAACAACTATAACAATAGTGTCTTACCTACTATTGAGTCTGGATTCAAGTCTTCTCTAAAAATAAGCAAAGCTAGTCACAAACACACTATGATAAATGATAGTGATAGTGATAGTCATGAGAAAGAACTTGATGAACTTGAAGCACTAATGGCTAGGAGATCACATAGAGGTAAAGGAAGATATAAAGGTAAATTACCATTGGTCTATTTTAATTGCAAAGAAATTGGACATTTTGCTGCTAAATGCCCTAACAAGAAAAGGGATGAAAGAGACAATGACAAATCTTACGAAAAGAAGTATGACATAAGTGATGACCAAGACTACAGAAGAAATTGTCACTCTAATAGAAGAGATAATTAAGATTACAAGGACAAAGGCAAGAAGGCTTGTTACCTGGTTGAGAACAAAACTAAAATTATAATACTGATTCTGATGAAGATATTGAGGTAGTATTTGTTGCTATAAAGGATGATTTAGATGAAGAAGAAAGGTATGTTGAAACAACACTCATATCTAAAGTTACCAAAAATGATGTCTGGATAGTTTATAGTGGTTGTATTCATCATATGACTAGAGATAAAGAAAATTTTGGAACTTTTGAATATTATAATGGTGGATCAGTTAGGATGGGTATTGACTCACCTTGCCCATTTGAAGGAAAAGGTACCATCATGTTAAATAATTTGATCAGATGTGAAATTGCATATTGGGTGAAAGGACTTAACTATAATCTATTGATTTTTTCATAGCTGAACAACATAGGACATCAAGTTGTATTTGAGAATAAAAAAGAAATGATCTATAATGGAATAGGAAATTTGATCGGTATTGGTGAACAAATAAAAGGTAATCTATTCTATCTTGAGAATATTGAGACCACTTATTTATTGGATAGAAACGAAGATGTTTGGTTGTGGCATAAAAGGTTATGTCATGTGAATTTTGACAACATGGTTAAGATAAGTAAGAAAAGAAAAGTGAGAGCCTTGCTGATTATTTCAAAGCCCGACCATGTTATGTGCAAGAATTGTCAAATAGGAAAAATGACAAAGTCTAGTTTCAAGAGAAAAACCTACTCATCTAATACTATTATGGAGTTATTCTATACTAACCTATGTGGACCAATGAGAACAAAGAGATATTATTGTGATAGATAATTTATTCTATTTGTTGATGACTACTCTAGGATGATGGTTGTCATGTTCTTAAAAGAGAAATTTGAAGCATTTAAGATGTTCAAATGGTATAAAGCTAAAGTTCAAAAACAAAGTGGAAAAGAACTAAAATGTTTAAGATCATATAGAGGAGGAGAATTTATTTCTGATGAATTCACTAACTTGTGTAATGAGCATGGGATTACAAGACAGGTTTTTGCACCGGGAATGCCACAACAAAATGGGATTGTTGAAAGGAGGAATAGATCAATTGTTGGTTGTGCCAGAACATTGATGATTGAAAAAGGCATCACACAAACATTCTAGAGAGAAGCTATAAGTACTTCTATCTATACACTAAACTGAGTTCAATTGGAGAAAGACACAAATAAGACACCTTATGAACTATGGTATGGATATACACCAAACGTGAGTTACTTTAGAATTTTTGGAAGTCAATGTTATATATTGAAAGATGCTAAATGGAAAAGTTGAATCTAAAAGTGATGAAGGAATATTTCTAGGATATTCTACTAAAAGAAAAGCTTATAAATGTCTGAACAAATCTTCTAACAAAATAATTGAGAGTGAAAATGTTAAAGTGGATGAATTTGCTGAAAAAAATGATGAGGAAAGCAGAAAGGAACCTAAAGATTATAACATATTTGTCTACATTGAAGAACCTGACACCTTGCCCAAGTGACAGAATAATGCAACTGAGCAACAGGCTTCACACATCGAGAATTAGGAAAATGCTCACAATGCTAAACCGAGTGATGAAGATCAAAATAAAGAATAGAGATCCGAACCTGTACTTTCTAAATATGTCAAAAGACACAATCTAGAGAACCAGATCATTAGGGACAAAAGAGAAGGAATGAAAACAATAAGTAAGTCACTTAACAATGATGAACTATAACTGATTGAATGTTTGAAGATGATAATTTGATGATCACCGAGCTGCAAAGGTGAATGCAAGACTTTAAATCAGTTAATGTATTGTATTGTCATTGATGTAAACTTGATATAATTTTATTGTTCATACACATATTTTCATAAACTTGAAGAGACCAAAGAGAAAAAGTTTATGTGGTCACTAAAACATAAAATTTTAGTATACACCGATTGACAGTAAATAGCGATGAACAGTGCAAACCGAGTAGTTTACAGTGTATACTAAGCACTGTAGTTGCCGAGCATTACTAAAGTTGTCATCGAGCACAACTGGAGTCAATGATCGAGCTAACTAGAGTTGATGACTGATCAGGAATGAAGTTAAAGAACGCCAAAACACTTAGCTGACAGGAGCTATATTTAGATTGACTTATTGATTTCTTTGTTTCCAACGATTAGTTAAACTAAAGCATGGAAGAGATTTAAAGTGTAGTTATCAAGGAGAGATCTACGGTATAAAACTAAAGCAAAGCTTTATGGATTAAAGAAAGGATGGTGAGTTTTATGAATCAAGAAGTGATCTACAATGAAAACAAGGAGATTGAGAAGCTAATCATGTCTATATAAAGATACAAAGAATTTATTATGAAAGAGAGGAATGATAAATATATTCTTGTGAAGATAGAAGTCTTCATGCAAATATGATCATACAGGCTGAAGAACAGAGCCAAGAAATTCTACAGACTCCGAGCAACAGAGGACAGAGCATTCACCGAGTAGAAAGAACAAAGAAATAAAATAAAGGAACTAAAGTGAACATTGATCAGAGAGGTATTATTGGACTAACAATAAATCTAAATATCTACAAGTTAAAGTTGTATTTTGAATAGATCATTTACTATATCAGTTTAACCATTGATTCAGAAAATCTCTTAACCGAGTGGGATTTAACCATCCTTATTGTATTGAGATACTCAAGAGTATCCAAAGGTTTTATTGTTGACAGCATAGTGAATTATAGGTCAAAATAAAAACTGTTAGTTTTGAATCCTCTAAAAAGGTTACACTTAACTGTGTGTTTGTAACCTTTAACAGGATTGGCTCTTCACTGAGCTCACTTCAGAAGAGTGAAAATTTTGGGTTACCAGTCTCAAGTGGTTTTTTCCCTTAACAAGATTTCCACATTAAAATCTATGGGTCAAATGCATTTTTATTTCATTGCATTGATATTCTATTTTACACATTACTGATACTGGATTGGTCGGTAAACACTTAGTTTAATTGTTGCTACTCGGTAAAGTCTAGAAAAGATAAACAGTATATCTTACTGAGCAGTTTATATTTGTTAAAGTTGTTTAAGGCATACATAATAGAATAAAAGATAACTAGAGGATATTATATTTGAATATAAGTTTTGGTTGGATCTTTTGGAATTATTTTAAGGCCACTGATTCACACCCCCTCTCTCAATTATTCTAACAATTGGTATCAGATCTTTGGTGCTTGGAATAGAATTTAAAGAATTCAGCTAAAGATCACAAGATGAGAAAAAGGGATGTGCCTAAGGTGAACAAAGACAAATTTGCATCATGGTGAAGCAGAATAAGACTTCATCTATCAGGTATTGGAAATGATGTCACACAATACTTGGATACCAAATATGCTACACCTACTGGACCTTTGAGTGTTGATCAATTGAGAGAGAAACATGAACACAATTCTATGATGATAGAACTTGCTTCTTCACTATCCGATGTTGAATTGTAAGATGTCAAATCTTGCACCTCTACAAAGAAAATGTGGGACAAACTCAAGCTAGTACATGGAGGAGATGCAAATGTGCTGAGAGCTAAAGCTGAAAGCCTAAGAGGAAATTTTGATGACCTAAAAATGAAAGAAGGAGAGAACATCACCCATTACAGTGACAAAATCAAAGAATTTGTTAATGCTATCTGAGGAGTAGGAGGAGTACTTGAGGAAAAAAGAGTTGTAAGTAAAATTTTGAGACTCTTACTACCTGTTTATGCTATTAGAGTATCTGCAATTCAAGAATGAGAGAAGTAGCTAGTAACAATGTTAATCTTGATAGTTTGATTGGTATACTTATTTCATTTGAGATGAACAACCATGACAACAATGTCTTACCAAATATTGAATTTGCATTCAAATCTTCTCTAAAAAGAAGCAAATCTAGTCACAAACACACTAAAAAAAATGATAGTGACAATAATAGTGATGAACAAGAACTTGATAAACTTGAAGCACTAATGGCTAGAAGATTACATAGAGGTAAAAGAAGATATAAAGGTAAATTACCATTGGTCTATTTTAATTGCAAAGAAATTGGACATTTTGATGCTAGATGCACTAACATGAGAAAGTATTAAAAAAATGATAGATCTTATGAAAATAAGTTTGACAGAAGTGATGACCGATACTACAGAAGAAACCAACACTCTGATAGAAGAGATAACCGAGATTACAAGGACAAAGGAAAGAAGGCTTGTTACCTGGTTGAGAATAAATGCTAAAAATTCTACTACTGATTCTGATGAAGATGTTGAGGTAGTATTTGTTTCTATGAAGGATGATTTAGATGAAGAAAAAAGGTATGTTGAAATTGCACTCATATCTAAAGTTAGCAAAAATGATGTCTGGATTGTTGATAGTGGTTGTACTCATCACATGACTAGAGATAAAGAAAAGTTTGAAATTTTTTAATATTATAATGGTGGATCAGTTAGGATGGGTAATGACTCACCTTGCCCAATTGAAGGAAAAGGTACTATCATGTTAATGAATCTGATCAAATGTGAAAATGCATATTGGGTGAAAGGATTTAACTATAATATATTGAGTGTTTCACAACTAAACAACATAGGACACTGAGTTGCATTTGAGAACAAAAAGGAAAAGATCTATAATGGAATAGGAAAGTTGATCGGTACTGGTGAACAAACAAAAGGTAATCAATTCTATCTTGAAAATATTGAGACCACTTATTTATTGGCTAGAAATGAAGATGTTTGGTTATGGCATAAAAGGTTATGTCATGTGAATTTTGACAACATGGTTAAGATAAGTAAGAAAAGAAAAGTAAGAGGCTTACTGAGTATTTCAAAGCTTGACCATGTTATGTGCAAGAATTGTCTAAAAGGAAAAAATGACAAAGTCTAGTTTCATAAGAAAAACATACACATCTAATTATACTCTAGAGTTAGTCCATACTGACTTATGTGCACCAATGAGAACAAAGAGCTATTATGGTGATAGATACTTTATTCTATTTGTTGATGACTATTCTAGGATGATGATTGTTATGTTCTGAAAAGAGAAAACTGAAGCATTTAAGATGTTCAAATGGTATAAAGCTAAAGTTGAAAAGAAAAGTGGAAAAGAACTAAAATGTTTAAGGTTGAATAGAGGAGGAGAATTTATTTATGATGAATTCACTAATTTTTATAATGAGCATGGGATTACAAGACAAGTTTCTACACTGAGAACACCATAGAAAAATGAAATTGTTGAAAGAAGGAATAGATCAATTTTTTATTGTGCCAAAACACTGATGATTGAAAAATGCATCACACAAACATTCTAGAGAGAAGTTGTAAGTACTTCTGTCTATACACTAAACCAAATTCAATTGAAGAAAGACACCAATAAGAAACCTTATGAGCTATGGTATGGATACACACCAACTGTGAGTTACTTTAGAATTTTTGGAAGTCAATATTATATATTGAAAGATGACAGAAATGGGAAACTTGACTCTAAAAGTGATGAAGGAATATTTCTAGGATATTCTACTAAAAGAAAAGCTTATAAATGTCTGAACAAATCTTCTAACAAAATCATTGAAAGTGCAAATGTTAAAGTGGATGAATTTGCTAAGAAAAATGATGAGGAAAGCATAAAGGAATCAGAAGATTACAATAGATTTGTCTACATAGAAGAACCTGACACCTTTCCCAAGTGATAGGACAATGCAACTGAGCAACAGGCTGCACACACCGAGAACCAGGAAAATGCTCACAATGCTGAACCAAGTTATAATGAAGATCAAACTGAAGAACAAAGATTTGAACCTGTACTTTCTAAATATGTCAGGAGACACCATCCATAGGACCAAATCATTGAAGAAAAAAGAGCTAGAATGAGAACAAGAAGTAAGTCACTTAACAATAAATGTTTGATTTGTGATTTTCAGCCTAAATCTGTTAATGTTACACTTGAAATTCAAGAATGGGTTAGCGCAATGAATGAAGAGATTGAACAGATCGAGAAGAATAAAACATGGACATTAGTACCAAGACCGAGTGACAAATATGTCATTGGCACCAAATGGATTTTTAGAAACAAACTAAATGAGAATGGGGAGGTCACAAGGAACAAAGCAAGACTGGTATGAAAAGGGTATGCACAAGAAGAAGGTATTGACTATGGAGAAACCTTTGCACCCATTGCTAGACTAGAAGGAGTAATAATTCTACTTGCTTATGTTTCTTTCAAAGGATTCAAAGTATACCAAATGGATGTTAAACCTGTATTTCTTAATGGAATACTAGAAGAGGAGGTATATATTGAACAACTTGAAGGGTTTGTTGATCCTAACAAGAGGAACATGGTTTGTAAACTACACAAAGCCTTGTAAGGATTGAAACAAGCATCGAGAGCATGGTATGAAAGACTTCACTCTTATCTCATTAGTATTGGATTTGTTAGAACAAGTGACAATAGTAATCTATATTTGAAAGGAGAAATTGATTATAAAATTTTGATTGCTGAGATATTTGTTGATGATATCATATTTGGAGGTAATGATATGCCATGCAAGTCATTTTCTGATGAAATGAGAAAATAATTTGAAATTTTAATGTTTGGAGAGATCAAATTTTTCTTGGCCTACAGATTATACAATAGGATGAAGGCATCTACATCACATAATCCAAATACATCAAAGCAATTCTAAAGATATTCAAGATGGAGGACTCCAAACCAGTTGGAACACCTATGGAAACCGGATGCAAATTGACAAAGGAAGATAAGACAACCGAGGTAAATCAGACCTTATATAGATCTATAATTGGAAAACTAATGTATGTTGTACACACTAGACCTGATATAGCACATGTAATTGGTATAGTTGAAAGATTCTCTGCTAATCTGAAGGAATCACACATGACTGTTATCAAAAGAATTTTGAGATATCTGAAGAATACTGAAGACTATGGTTTGTGGTACAATAAAGAAGGTAAATTTGAGCTATAATTTTATATTGATGGTGATTGGGCTGGAAACAGAGATGATAGAAAGAGCACAATAGGAGGAGCATTCTTTATGGGTGACAAACTTGTCACATGTATAAGTAAAAAGCAAGGATGTATATCTCAATCAACTACAGAAGCAGAATATGTAGTTGCTGCTACAAACTGCTCTAATATTGCATGGATCAAGCAATTATTGAAAGGTATGAATGAATAAATTATTGAGCCAATAATTATCTATTGTGATAATACTAGTGCTATAAACATCTCAAAGAACCCTGTGATGCATGATAAGATAAAGCACATAGCTATTAATTATCATTACTTGAGGGAACAAGTACAAGAGAAAGAGGTGATACTAGAATATGTACAATCAAAATAACAATTAGAAGACATAATCACAAAACCATTGCCAAATGATACATTTGAGTACCTAAGGAATAGACTAGGGGTTTGTCTCTTGTCTACTGGTCACTAAGCTGAATAGGAGGCTACATCAGCCTACACATTATCAGAAGATCAATCATGTTGATGCAAGATGATATATGGACTGCAATGACATGTCAGTACAAGAAGGTACTTATCTAAACCACACAATAGAGATATTGTTGGCTAATACAATTTTATATTGCTGGTGGAGAGGAGATTCAATGATATATTTTTTTTGGCATTGATGTCAAAGGGAAAGGAATATTCAATAAAATATCCATCAAGGAGAAGTACATCCAAAGGGAGAGAAATTAAACATCCATCAGGGAGTAAGATGAACAACACAAAAGGAAAGAAAGAGTCAATGAAATAACCACCCATCCAAGGGAGAGAATTGGAGAAAGTTAACACTGCATATCTATCCAGAAAAGGGAGATAAGATTCCACAAGAAAGGGAGAGACATAATTAGAAAATAGAACTGCTACACCTATCCATTGAAGGGAATGAAGAAAGGGAGAGCACACAAAAAGAATCAAATGTGAGCTAGAAGAGCTTATCGAGACTCGGATATTTGAATTAGTTATAGAACAAAAGTTTGGTATGTTATGGCATATCTCATATTGCATATTTCATAGTATGTTGCCATCAATGCCAAAGTGAGAGATTGATGAACTATAATTGATTGAATGTTTGAAGATGATAAGTTGATGATCACCGAGATGCAAAGGTGAATGCAAGAGATTAAATCAGTTAATGTATTGTATTGTCATTGATTTCAACTTGATATAATTTGATTGGTCATACACATATTGTAATAAACTTGAAGAGACCAAAGAGAAAAAGTTTATGTGGTCGGTAAAACATAAAAGTTTAGTAGACACTGAGTGACAGTAAACACCAACAGATAGTGCACATCGACAGACAGTGAACACCGAGTAGTTCACAGTGTATACCAAGCACCACATTAATCGAGCATAACTAAAGTTGTCACCGAGCACAACTAGAGTCAATGATCAAGCTAACTGGAGTTGATGACCGATTAGAACTGAAGTTAAAGAATGAAAAAACACTTAGCTAGCAGGAGCTATATTTAGAGTGACTGATTGATTTCTTTATTTCCAATTATCAGTTAAACTAAAGCATGGAAGATATTTATAGAGTAGTTATCAAGGAGAGATCTACGAAATAAAACTAAAGTAGATCTTTACGGATTAAAGCAAGCATGGAAAGTTTTACGGATCAATAAGTGATCTACGATGAAAATAAGGAGATTGAGAGGATAATCATGTCTATATAAAGAGATAAAGAATTCATTATAAAAGAAAGGAATGTTGAATATATTCTAGTGACGATAGAAGTCTTCATGTAGATCTGATCATACGGGCTAAAGAATAAAGCCAAGAAATTTTGTAGACACTGAGCAACAAAGGACAAAGCATTCACCGAGCAGAAAGAACAAAGAAAGAAATAAAAGGAACTGAAGTGAACAATGATTAGAGAGGTACTATTGGACTAACAATATATCTGAATATCTGCAAGTTAAATTTGTATTTTGAATAGATCATTTACTGTATCATTTTAACCATTGATTCAAAAAATCTCTTAACCGAGTGGGATTTAACTATCCTTATTGTATTGAGATACTCAAGAGTATCAAAATGTTTTCTCATTGACAACATAGTGAATGCTAGGTCAAAATAAAAACTATTATTTTATAATCCTCTAACAAGGTCACACTTAACAGTGTGTTTGTAACCTTTAACAAGGTTGGCTCTTCACCAACCTCACTTCAGAAGAGTGAAAGTTTTGGGTTACCTGTCCCAAGTGGATTTTCCCTTAACAGGGTTTCCATGTTAAAATCTATGTGTCAAATGTGTATTTATTTCATTACATTGATATTCTATTTTACACATTGGTGATACTGGATTGATTGGTAAACACTAAGTTTAATTGTTTCTACTTGGTAAAGTCTAGAAAAGATAAACACTATATCTTACCGAGCAGTTTATATTTGTTAAAGTTATTTAAGGCATACATCTTGATGGACTGAAAGATAACTAGAAGATATTATATTTGAGAGATAATTTTTGGTTGGATCTTGTGGGATTATTTTAAGGCCACTGATTCACCCCCCCCCCCCCCCCCTCTCAGTTATTCTAACAAATAATAGATGTTTGATTTGTGATTTTGAGCCTACATCTATTAATACCAAACTTGAGAAGAATAAAACATGGACATTAGTACCTAGACCGAGTGAAAAAAATGCCATTAACACTAAATAGATTTTTAGAAACAAACTTAATGAGAATGGAGAAGTCACAAGGAACAAAGCAAGATTGGTATGAAAATGGTATGCACAAGAAGAAGGTATTGACTATGGAGAAACCTTTGCACCCATTGCTAGACTAGAAGGAGTAAGAATTCTAATTTCTTATGCTACTCTTAAAGGATTCAAATTATACCAAATGGATGTTAAATATGCATTTCTAAATGGAATACTAGAAGAGGTATACATTGAACAACCTAAAGGGTTTGTTGATCCTAACAAGAGGAAAATGGTTTGTAAACAACACAAAACCTTATATGGATTGAAACAAGCACCGAGAGCATTGTATGAGAGACTTCACTCTTATCTCATTAGTATTGGATTTGTTAGAACAAGTGACAACATTAATCTATATCTAAAAGGAGATACTATTGCTAAGATTTTCATTGCTGAGATATTTATTAATGATATCATATTTGGAGGTAACGATATACTATGCAAGTCATTTGTTGATGAAATGAGAAAAGAATTTGAAATTTTAATGTTTGGAGAGATCAATTTTTTTCTTGGTCTACAGATTCTACAACAGGATGAAGGAATCTACATCACATAGTCAAAATACATCAAAGAAGTTCTGAAGATATTCAAGATGGAGGACTCCAAACCAGTTGGAACACCTATGGCAATTGGATGCAAATTGACAAAGGAAGACAAGACAACCAAGGTAAATCAGACCTTATACAGATCTATGATTGGTAAACTAATGTATGTTGTACAGAGTAGACCTGATATAGCATGTAATGCCCTGCCAGGGAACCCAGGAGAACTTAACCTAAACATGACACTAAGTTCATGCAATAATTTTTTTTTAAAATGTTTACAAACAATAATGATAACAATGCGGAAGCAACACAATGAATTACATGGCATACACGAAATACAACTCATACATAAATAACATTTCTCGAGGCTTCCTTGATGTAGAATTACTTAAACAAACTAATCTATGAATACAATAATAAAGATCTGACATAAAGGTTACATAATCTGAAACCAATAACATACATCTCATAATAAAGATTACATATACAACTAATACCATAAGGTATACTACCTAATCAACATCCACCGCACAAATCGTAGGGTATGTAATAATATGTAATAAACAATACAATGCATCCTCCAAGGATGATAACCAATATATACATATGGTACAAATACACAACTCAAGTAACTAATCAAGTCTCCAAAAGACTATGAAGATAAAACTGCAACAAGGAACATCCAGGCATGAAGAAGAATCTGTTAGAATCTCAATGGTAATAAGAATCACTACCACCCGACCACATGGAACCAGAGGTCCACTCCCACCATGCTGAGGAGATAGTAACAGGCCCATCACATGGGGGTATACAACAAGAATGCAAACAAGGTACACATGACCTCATGCTCAAATGCAAAGGAAGATCCTAGAAGCAATCTAAACCATAACAAGGAACACTAAACAACACCAAAGGTAACTGACACACATAGGATAACCTAAGCTGTATATAGGGAAGTTTCATCACATAAGCCCTACCTTGAAGGTAACCCTAGTAGTTCCTCTTGACTCTGGCCTCCAAGTGACACTATGTGGCTTAGTGACCCTTTCGTGAAGGCAAGGATCCCAACTCCCATCCTATCATGCGACAACACTCAAGGCATGGGTAGAGACTCAGACATCTTATTAGTTCATTTTAAACCCCTTTAATGTATCATATTTTCACTTATTAAGTAACTTGCCAATGGGTTTACCTAGTAACCGCTTAGAGTCCTGGACCCCCATTGCAAGCCACTTCCCCACTGTACACTTAGTTAACCCACCTAGGCCCAAGATCAACACATGAAGATATACATAATCACAAATCACATCCTTCTCATTCAGGAGCACATAGGTTCTCAATAACCACAAAATATCCACAGTACCCTCATAAGACCATAAAGCACATCATAACCGAATTCAGGTTGGGTTTAAGAAATCTAGACCATGACATCAACATAAAATCACAACTGACATCATAATAACATCATACAAAAATTACAATCCCAAAACCTCTGGTTTAAGTCATAGGGTCATCTAACCCAACAGATACCTGAAACATGATTACATAGAAGAAGATTTGATCCATTTAAACACGCACCCAAGACACATCATAGTATAATCAAATCATATTCAGATTGCATAAGATCAAATATAATGTCAACGTGGGAATAAATAAATTTATAATTCCTAGTCATGCAAATTCATTCATTCACTAAAATTACTATCTAGAAATAATTCAACATTCCACATTTGGTAAAACATTAACATTTCCTATAGATCTATTTATAAAAAAAATAACTTATAAATACATCTAAGAAATAATTACCAATTTTCAGTTATAATTACAAAATTATAAAACTTCCTAGGTGCACTTTCATCATCAATATCATTCGTTCAATAATATCTCTAATAATTAGTTAACTCGTAGGATTTGGTGATTAACAATAATTAATTTATAACAGTGACAAAATAAAACTCCCTTGGCTTATAAATCAATAAAAATTAATTTTCGCTTTTTTCAGAGAAATAATTCCCTTTTATATGAATTCCCATTTCTCCAATAAACTAATTTAAAACAAATTTACCCATAACTAATTAAACATTAACTCTAAATTAATTTAAAAATTAATAATAAATTGATTTTGAATTTCACCCTAAATCAATTTAAAAATTAACTAAATTAATTTAAAGTTAACTAAACTAATCTAAGGATTAAACGAAATTTAATTAATTAATTTTAAATTAAACAAATTTAATTAAATTAAATTCATACTAATCAAAATTCAAATAACTAAAATTAAATAGAATAAATTTAAATTAAATTAAATTAAATTAAATTAAACTAAAAAAAACACATATATTTGGGGGGGGGGGGTCCCCGTGGCCTCCACCCCTTCCTTTCTCCCCAAATTGCGGGTACTCCCTGCGGTCCAGCGCCTCTGCAGTGGGTACCGCTTGGGCAGTGGGAACCGTGCTCTGCACAGCCCACGGTGGTGGGGGGTGTGGTGGCCCCCACCACCTAAAATCATTTTAAATTTTTTTTTTATTAAAACAAAATTTTTTAATATAGCTTTTCAAAGCTGCGTTTTTAAACAAGGAAATTAAAATTTTTTTTAAATAATTCCGAAATACGGAAATTAGAATAGGGATTTTTTTTTTTTGTCTTTTCCTATTTTCTTTCTCCACTGGTGGACTTTTACACCAGTCTGTATTTTTACAGAGACCCTTTTTTTTTATTGATTTAATTTTTCAAAGCAACAAGAAAGAAACTAAATATTTTATTTTCCTCTATAGTTTGAACTATAGACAATCTAATTTATCATTTTCTAGGAGTTATAGGAAGTATTTTTCAACGAAATTTGGCCAACATAACTGAGTTGTGCCAAGTTATAATAAATAATAGAAATAACATATCCAAGGGTTTTGTAAATACCCAAAATCACAGAAACACTAATAAAAACCTATAAGCTACAATGAAACACATGCATCTAATCAAAAACCAAAAACCTCAAAAATTGCAAAATTGAAACTATTTTAGGGATCACAAACCCTACCTCAAATCCAATGCAAGAAAAATGAGATTGTGCCTTTGAAGATTGCAAAACCCTGAAAACCTCCAAGCACAATCAACCACATATCTGAAACCACGAAGATTCAAGCACATGCAAACCACGAATTCACACAATTCTTCAATCCAAAAAGCAACCATAAGATTCCTCAATTTCTCCCAAGCCAAGCACACACACCAAGCTCCCAAAACCTGTTAATACAAAATGAAACCCCCAATCCCTCCTAATGGGATTCAATTTACCCTAAACATGCAAACCTTCATAAAAACACATCCAGTTAACTCCTAAAAGGACTCTCCCCAAAATTGAAAGAAAATAATAATTAATAATTAAAATATCTAATTACTTGCACAACTCACTTTGACTCCTAAAATCAAGTTGAGAGCTTTGAGTTTGAAAATACTTTTTCAACCAAATCTTGCACATGTAATTAATAAAATATTAATTTAAATAACTTAAATACTTAAATCACAATTATCCATGCAACTTAATATTTAATTATTTAATAAATCATAAAAACTCATTTACTCTAATATTCAATTAATTATTCAATTAAATATTAATATTCAACAATTGCAATTTAATTAAACTTTCAATTAAACATAGGTATTTAATTTAATTTTTAATTAATTAAATACCCTATATTTAATAATTAATTACAATAATATTCAATTAAATAAATAACATGATATAACACTCAAATAATCAAATCAAGCACCTAAAACCGAAAACAAGCAAAATCAAACATACACTAGGAAAGGGATGCACGAATTCCTATCAACTATACGAATTCGATCAGGGTAGTCAAAATAGATACTTGTCCACTAACTAGGAAAATTAGGTTTAGGATAGGATTTTAACCTGAAAACTATCTCCCCTCTCTTACCATTGAGATTAATGCGATAGGGCACGCTCACTCCTGCCAATTTAGGGAAGACGTAGCCCAGTACCTGCAAACCTGTCATCACAAAGATGAACATACATGCATATATCATATGGAAAACAATGGTTGAGACTAGGTTATCGTGTGGATCTCATCGAAGAAAGTAACTATGACTCTGTCCCATACCATACCAAGCACATCAAACAGATTTGAAAACATACAATGATCCATGTGCATATAAATCTAAGGTTAGTATTGTCAGAAAACCACAATCGAAATGAAATCCTAACATCTACATAAGCATCATAAAATAACCATAAATCACATATACACAAATGATACAACACACTAACAATGGATCAATAACATACTGAAATGTAACATATAAATATCATCTAAACCATCTGATTAAATCCACACATACATCCAAAATGCCTAAAAGAGTTTGGCATCCACAAACTGAAAAGCAACCTAAGAGGTGGGTATTACATAGCACATGCAGTTGGTATAGTTGCAAGATTCTCTGCTAACCCTAAGGAATCACACATGACTGTTGTTAAAAGAATTTTGAGATATCTGAAGAATATTGAAGACTATGGTTTGTGGTACAATAAAGAAGGCAAATTTGAGCTACAAGTTTATACTGTTGTTGATTGGGATGGAACATAGATGATAGAAAGAGCACAAAGAGAGGAGAATTATTTATGGGTGAAAGAATTGTCACATGGATAAGTAAAAAGAAAGGATGCATATCTCAATCAAATACAGAAGCATAATATGTAGATGCTACTAAAAATTTCTCTAACATTACATGGATCAAGTAATTTCTGAAAGGTATGAATGAGGAAATTCTTGACCCAATAATTATCTATTGTGATAATACAAGTGCTATAAATATTTCAAAGAACCTTGTGATGCATGCAAAGAAAAAGAAAATATCTATTAAGTATCATTACTTGAGGGAACAAATACAAGAGAAATAGGTAATACTAGAATATGTACAATCCAAAGAACAACTAGCAGACATTCACAAAACCATTGCCAAAAGATACATTTGAATACCTGAGGAATAGACTAGGGGTTCGTCCCTTGTCTTTTGGTCACTAAGATGACTAGGAGGTTGCATCAGCCTACACATTATCAGAAGATTAATCATGTTGATGCAAGCTGAGATATGGACTACAATGACATATCAGTACACTTAAGGTACTTATTTGAACCACACACCAGAGAGATTGTTGGCTACTATAGATTTGTATTTTTTTTTTGGCATTGTTGTCAAAGGGAGAGAAAGATTCAATGAAATATCCTTCAAGGAGAAGAGATTCTACAACACAAAGGGAGAGAATTGGAGAGAATTAACACTGCATATCTATCTAGAAAAGGGAGAAAAGATTCTACAAGAAATGGAGAGACAAAATCATAAGATAGAATTGCTACACCTATCCATTGAAGGGAATGAAGAAAGGGAAAGCACATAGAACAATCAGATCTACAAGGAGAGCTATATGGTAAACAATTTTTTTTTTGTGATCTAACATATTAAATCTAAGATAGAAGAGCTTACCGATATTCAGATATTTGAATTGGTTATAGAACAATAAGTTTGGTATGTTATGTGATGCAAGAGCATCCTGGGTGTAAGGGCAATCTTACATCACCCAAAAATATTTATGTTTTCTTTTTAATAAGGGCTACCTTGTGCAGAGCTGCTATTTATGGAAACTTGCTATTTTTAGTAAGTTGGTCATATGATCTCAGAATGTTCTGATTTTGCATGTGGAGGTTCATCTTAGTCATATCAGCCTGCCAGTAAAGTTTCATGGCTAGATAAGGTCTAGTTTTGAAGATATTGAAAATTTTCGGTATTGAAAACAGGGTACAAAAACTTCAAGCTCAGTTTTGAAGGCTTTAGAGGCCCCGGATGAGGTCGAAACTTGGGCTGAATGATGCTTGCATGATTTAGGTGTTGTAGAGCGCTTCGTGGCGTTTCCAAAATGGGGTTGTCAACTGGTGATGACTTATGGTCTCCGGAAGTTGGGCCACCTGAAATAGCAAAAAATAATTTTCCTTCAAAATTTTTGTACGGGTTTCAAAAGTTATTTTGAGCCGACTTTGATGTACTAAATTGAAAAATAAAATAATTCTAAGTTTGGTCGGCCCTAAGGGCTAAATTTCTGGAACCTTCTCGGGCGGTGGAAATTGCCTATATAAAGAAGGCCCATAGTGTTGTCTTAGGTAGTTCGGGACAGTTCTGGGTAGATCTGGGTAATAATTCGAGGCTTTGTCCTACATAATATTGTAAGGGGAAGGCCCATGTGGCTTTGCATATTATAATTTTGAAAGTTTGTAATTTCACATTTGTGGAGATAATAAGAAATCCATTTTCTGTTCTTGCAAATCGTTGTTGCTTCTCTATTTTTGTTGTGTTTGTGGTATTAAGGGGAGCACCCTTCATCAAGTGGTATCAGAGCGAGAAGTTCCTGAGTGTGTAAATAGATCGCTGACTGTGAGGCAGTTTGCACCGGGACCGTGGTTAGGGTTTCAGCGCGCATCGCGAAAATGCCTCCACGAAGGGAACATGGTGGAAGAGCTGGTGTTGTGACACCTGAGGTTAGAGAGCTCCAGAGACAAGTGCGAGCATTGCAAGAAGAGATTCGCAAAGGAATGAATCTTAATGCTAGAAACAAAAGTGAGCATGAAGCCGAAGAAGGAAATGATAATCAAGAAGAAGTTGAAGTTTTAAATCCAGAAGAAGAAAGGCTTTTCCGAGCCATTTTCAAGATTGGGAAAAGACCTAAGATTGAGGTTCCTACATTTTCAGGGAATCTTAACCCAGAGGAGTTGATTGATTGGATCAACGAATGTGAAGAATATTT
>MU224373.1:3252652-3266606 GCA_018584345.1 Thuja plicata
CAAGATTGGGAAAAGACCTAAGATTGAGGTTCCTACATTTTCAGGGAATCTTAACCCAGAGGAGTTGATTGACTGGATCAATGAATGTGAATAATATTTTGAGTATGAAGATATTGAGGATCCTGATCGGGTCAAGTTTGCGAAGGCCAGACTGAAGGGTGATGCGAAGATCTGGTGGCAGGAGATCCAATTGGAGCGAAATCTAAGAGGAAAGGATAAAATCACAAGATGGGATCGGATGGTGGATAAGTTGAAGCGACAGTTCATTCCTGTTGATTATGAGCTTGACCTACTGAAGAAAATGCAAAGTTTGAAGCAAGCAGGAAAATCTATCCAAGAGTATACGGAGGAGTTCTATCGAATCCTCATCCGAACAGGCCATGCAGAAGCTGACAAGGAGAAAGTTTCCTGTTACCTTAATGGGTTGAGGCCGACCATTAGGAGGAATTGAATCTGGTTCGAATGAACAGTATTGAGGAGGCATACCAGTTTGCCCTGAAAGTAGAAGAAAAGCTGAACAAGAAGTTTGAGAGCAGGCAAAATGGAAGAGGTCGTGGTGGAAAACCTGGTGGATGGTCATATGGTGGCCGAAATGAAGATCCAAAAAAGAAGGATGAGGCCAGTAACAGTCAGAATCAGTGAGGAAACAATTCCAATCGTTTCCAAGATCAGAATAATAGAGATCAGAGAGGAAGAGGATGAGGCCTATTGAATATTCATCATGACTGACAAGGGAGGAGGTTAACCGTCTTGGTTTTCCTCTGCACACCTAAGTCATGACAGGGTCACTTCTCAAATTACCCTGGGTGTCTGATGCAGGAGCATCCTGGGTGTAAGGGCAATCTTGCATCACCCAAAAATATTTATGTTTTCTTTTAAATAAGGGCTACCTTGTGCAAAGCTGCTATTTATGGGAACTTGCTATTTTTAGTAAGTTGGTCATACGATCTCGGAATGTTTTGATTTTACATGTGGAGGTTCATCTCAGTCATATCAGCCTGCCAGTAAAGTTTCATGGCTAGATTAGGTCTAGTTTTGAAGATATTGAAAATTTTCGGTATTGAAAATAGGGTACAAAAACTTCGAGCTCAGTTTTGAATGCTTTAGAGGCCCCAGATGAGGTCGAAAATTTGGCTGAATGATGCTTGCATGATTTAAGCGTTGTAGAGCGCTTCGTGGCATTTCTGAAATGGGTTTATAATAGTCAATCGGGTCAACTAGTGATGACTCATGGTCTCCGAAAGTTGGGCCACCTAAAATAGCAGAAAATAATTTTCCTTCAAAATTTTTGTTCGAGTTTCAAAAGTTATTTTTAGCCGACTTTGATGTACTAAATTGAAAAATAAAATAATTCTAAGTTTGGTTGGCCCTAAGGGCTAAATTTCTGGAACCTTCTCGGGCGGTGGAAATTGCCTATATAAAGAAGGCCCGTAGTGTTGTCTTAGGCAGTTCGGGACAATTCTGGGTAGATCTGGGTAATAATTCGAGGCTTTGTCCTAGAGAATATTGTAAGGGGAAGGTCCATGTGGCTTTGCATATTGTAATTCTGAAAGTTTGTAATTCCGCATTTGTGGAGATAATAAGAAGTCCATTTTCTATTCTTGCAAATCGTTGTTGCTTCTCTGTTTCTGTTATGTGTTTGCGGTATTAAGGGGAGCACCCTTCATCATTATGGCATGTTTTATACTGCATATTTCATATTGTGTTTCCATTGATTCCAAAGGGAGAGATTGATGAACTAACTGATTGAATGCTTGAAGATGATAATTTGATGATCACCGAACTGTAAAAGTGAATGCAAGACATTAAATCAGTTAATGTATTGTATTGTTATTGATGTCAACTTGATATGGTTTGATTGTTCATACACATATTATCATAACCTTGAAGATCTAAAGAGACAAAGTTTATGTGGTCGGTAAAACATAAAAAGTTTGTATACACCGAGTAATAGTAAACACCGAGTAGTTCATAGTGTATACCGAGAATAGTAGTAACTGAGCAAGAGTTAATAACCAAGCATAAATGGAGTTAATGAATGAGCATAACTAGAGTTAAAGAATGACAAAATTTCTTAGTTGACAGAGCTACAATTTAGGGATTGACTGATTGACTCTTTTATTATCAATGCTCAGTTAAACTAAAGTAAGGAAGGAGATTAAAAGCATGTTTTATTCACAGTTATCAAGGAGAGATTTATGGAATAAAAATAAAGGAGAACTTTTCGAGATAAAGAAAATCATGGAAATTTTTATAGATCAAGGATAGATCTATGACAAAAAAAAGGAGATTGAGCAGCTAATCATGTCTATATAAAAAGAGACAAGAAATTCATTATCAAAAGAGGAATGCAGAATATATTTTGTGTGAAGATAGAACTCTTCATGCAGATCTGATCATACAGGTTGAAGAACAGAGCCAAGGAATTCTACAGACACCGAGCAATAGAGGACAAAGCATTCACCGAGCAGAATAAAGAAAGAAAGCAAAGGAACTGAAGTATATATTGATTAGAGAGGTATTATTGGACTAAAAATAGATCTGAATATTTGCAAATCAACGTTATATTTTGAACAAATCATTTATTGTATCAGTTTACCCATTGATTCAGAAAATCTCTTAACTGAGTGGGATTTAACAGTCCTTATTGTATTGAGATACTCAAGAGTATCAAAAGGTTTTCTTGTTGACAGCATAGTGAGTGCTAGTTTAAAAGACAAAATTTTGGTTTTCAATCCTCTAACAAGGTCGCACTTAACAATGTGTCTTGTAACCTTTAACAGGGTTGGCTCTTTACTGAGGTCACTTCAGAAGAGTAAAAATATTTTGGGTTACTGGTCCCAGGTGGTTTTTCACATATTGGGTTTCCAAGTTAATATTTGTTTTAAATGTGTATATATTTCATTGCATTAATATTTTGTTTTACACATTATTGAAATTGGATTGGTTGGTTAACACTAAGTTTATTTGTTGCTACTTGGTAAAGTCTGGAAAAGATAAAAAGTATATCTTACTAAGCATTTTATATTTGTTAAGATTATTTATGTGATACATCTTGATGAAATCAAGACTGTAAGATAACTGAAGGTATTATATTTGAGAGATAAGTTTTTGGTTGGATCTTTTGGAATTATTGTTAAGGCCACTGATTCAACCCCCCCCCCCCCTTCTCAGTNCACCCCCCCCCCCCCCTTCTCAGTCATTCTAACAGAAACAAGGGCCCACATGATCCTTGTTTCACTATGTGAAAATGGTCAACTTCATTAAAGAAAGAATTCTTGCACAGAGTTGGGAAAAATCTTGCAGACATGCCACCTTTGAAAGATATTAGCCCAAACCTTGAGACAATAGGAACAATGAAGAAGGATGTGAGGAGTATATTTTTCATTATTTAAATATAGATAACATCTATTGGGAAGGTAAAATCCTCTTTTTCTTAAATTATCATTAGTCAGAAGCTTATTTTTCAAAAAAAAACCAATAGAACATATTAATCTTAGGAATTAGGTCTTTCAGCTCCATTGAATAGAGAAGAGAGAGAAAAAGAAATAGAGCACCTTCCATCAGAGTTGAAAGCCCTGACCAATTGATCCTAGATTTCAGAACTCACAAACCACACCTTAAGGTCTAGATTGATAGGTTCAACAATAGGATACAAATACTTCAAGTTTATCCAAGAGCCATTCCTCCAGTAATCATTGACCATAGTCCTCATTGTCTCTTTACAATGATCAGAAAGGTGACTAAAATTAGGAATACTAGCGAGCAGTTTATCCAACATCTAGCAATCATCCTAGAAATTTATTTTTCTATCATCCCCCAGTTTTCACCTTTTACCTTAATCAGTAATGTCCTTATACTTTTGAATGTTGTTCCATATATAAGATCCATTTATCAACTGATTAGAAGATATAAATTCCTCCAGCATAGGAGTGGAATATGTTTTTGGTTATATGTTGTTTATGTGAAGGTTCTATAATCTGAGGTTTGATTGACAATTGAGGAAATATTTTGTATTATGCTTGCATGGAACTATATTGGTATATGTGATGTTATCCTCCAATTCATCATTTTGGATTGTAGTCCAAATCCATTTGTAAAGCAGTGAGCTTTTGTAAGGGTTGAAGCCCTCTTTTGTAATTGATTAGTGAGCTCTAGGTTGTAAGCTTGAATGCATGTGAATTCCCCTTTTGTAACAAACCTATAACAAGGTACTTTATTCTATAGAGTAAATACTTGTGGGTATCATCCCCACCATGTATTTTCCCTTAACCAAGTTTCCACAATAAAAATCATGGTGTCATAATGGCGTGGATGTATGCTTTGTATTTCATTTTATTACTACTTATTGGTTTTGGTTTATGTTTATAGAATTAGATCAATAAATTTAAAAATAGAAGAACACTGATTCATCCCCCTCACAGTGTTCCTTAATTCCAATATATATTTCCAACATCCTCATTGACTTATCCACTAGTATTCACACATACCATACATTATGCAACATCCATATTTCTTAATTCCATTATTTTCATCCAAGAGTTTACATAGATTGTTGGTATCTATAATAAAGATAAATTAGGCTACCAAATAGGGCCCATGATATAGAAATGAATATATAGGCTAACTTTTAATGTAATATACTAGTCTAAAAAATGTGGATAAAAAAACTATAATTGATATCCGGAAGTAGATGTGAAATATTATGATCTATTGAGAATAGAATTGAGTAGGATTAAGTTGAGTATTTTGTACAAAGATGTAAGCTGAGATTTGCAACATCTAATGTATTTGGAGGTTGATAATATAATGCAATGATGTTGTTTCTAGTCCAATGATTTTTTCTATAATTATTGTTATGAGTTACTAAAGTATGAATGTTATATTATTTTGATTTGTTTTTCGTTATGATAATTTCCTTTTTTTTCCTTTGGGGTATAAAGACTACAACAAGATCTATTTCAGGTACAAATCTCTAGACATTGGCTTACCCTTTACTCTTTCTAACATTTTGGTTATGTTGGGTCTCAAAACTGCCTATCCCCAAAAGATTCCAAAAGGGAGAGGGAAGTCTTGGGCGATGAATAGGGTTCAATTGGAACCCTCTACTCTTTAGGTTCTATCGTACCAAGGCAGGTGTACCTTCTAATTCTAAGAACTTAAATATAAAAAAGGGAGATTCAACATATTCCATAAGTAACTCAAAATATAGATTATAACCCAACTTACTTATCAACCTTAAAACCTACTTCATCAAAATAAAGTATTGAATCAATAAGAGACTAGTCCTTTATCCATTGGGCTACGGAGTCATCTTATATCAGGCTATCATGTACCTTCTACAAGATAGTATAAAACCACTATGTAGACCATCATCCATCCAATTCTTCTTATGCAGTCACATCAAAACATAAGACATACAACCAATTCAATTGATTTTAATCCCATATATAGAAGCCAATTGAACAGTAAGAATAAGACCATATCTTCATTATTCTCTATTGATGCTCAGACACATATGTGAGAATTGAAAGACATACACAAGTCTTAAATATGGTAATTAAATCTTCAATTTAATTATCACAAAGAACTAAACCTGAAAAAGCAAGAATACACAACACCAAAATTCAAAAGGACGAAGGTATATCTGTGTGTGTGTGTGTGTGTGTGTATATATGTATATATGTATATATATATACATATACATATATATATACATATAGATATATATATACATATGTATATATATATATATATGTATGTATGTATGTATATATATGTATATATATATATCTACACAAATATATATATATACATATTTGTGTATATATATATATGTATATGTATGTATATATATATATATATGTATATGTATATATATATGTATATATATGTGTGTGTATATATATATATATATGTATATGTATGTATATATATGTATATATGTATACATATACATATATATACATCTACATATATATATGTATGTATATATATACATACATATATATACATATATATATATATATATGTATATATGTATATATATGTGTATATATGTGTATCAGATATTTACAATACTATCCCTCTTTTTCTTACCCCTACTACTATTTATAGCCTCTTCAAAAATGGTTGTGGTTTCCTCGAAGAGGAAGCAACAAGATTCCAACCATTTTACATGTCATTTTCAATAATTACATCAAAACTAACAAAATTCCACAACCCTGTGATTCCATGTAAAGAAACACTTCATCTTCAAAACATCCACCAATTTTTGAGATGCATGTTGCTCAAGATATCCTCAAGTTGATCCTCGTACTCAGCCAGTTCTATCCTGAAATCTACAAAAAGAGCTTGAAGCTCTACTTTATCCCATTCCTTCTCAAGCTCAACCATGTCGCTCTGGTATGTAGCATAGTTGATATAAAAATTCCAAGCGGCCACCATGAGACCACTTGAAATATCACTTTTTCATGTTCCTCCTCCCCATTCAAATCAGGCTGCCCTATAGGATAAGGATCCTCATTTGATGACCCTTTAATCATTGGTAACCTCATCATGTTTGCCAAGATTTCTATGACAAATAACTAGTTTGAAAGCCATTATAAAGAATTTTATCGCCAACCTTATGTCATCATTAATGTGAAGGAATGTTTTGCATAGGACAACTCCTCAAAAATGAAAGCCTTGCAGTTACAACTCATCAGTTCATGACATGTCACACACTTGCCATCTTCTTTCATCCATTTGAAGGTGTAACACATTTAATTTCATTCTTTTCATTATGAATTCCAAGCCTTCGTAATATCCAAGTGGTGATTTTTTATCTTATCAATTTAAATTTACACCTTCAAGTTTCCAACCATTGCACTCCATGTGTTAAGGTAATCATGTCTTCGCAGTATCATTTTACCTAACATTTTCACATTGCAAAACCTTTAACATCACCATCTCATAGTCTTTAAAAATATGATTTACAATTCTACCTATTCATGTTCATACTCCAATTCAAACATGTCACTCTGGTAACTAGCATAGCCAGTTTGAAAGTCCCAGGCAGCAAACATAAGATTGTTAAGAATATCTTATTGGTCTTCCTCGTTAAAGTCTAGCTTGAGCTGAAGAATTGGACATAGATCTTCATCTGAAGTTCCCTTGATCATAGGAAGGAACATTATGCTACTAAGATTTAGAGTGGAAAATTTATCTGTGAATGTGCCATTGATAATGTTTAATCCCTCTAGAATCTTGTGCCAAATCTTTGATCAGAAATTCACACAGATTCATTAGTATCTTTTAAATGCAAAATAATACCCCATAAGGTCTAGGTGGCAGTATTATTGTCATATCACATTAATGAAAAAGCTAAGGCAGATCATTATTTTTTACCACCCCATTATCTTGGGATAAATCCATCAGAATACTCAAAGCTTCTAATGCAATAAATGAACTGTCACAATGTCACAGCTTCCAAAAAAAACCTCCTACGAAATGGTGTAATAATATCAATGTTGTCGCTATTTCACAAGTCATGCTTTCTATGTTATGCGAAATAGCATTCAGAAACACCTTTTTTATTTTGATCATCGGTCTTTAAAATAATTTAGGTATCTTAAAAATAGCCCCAATGGCTTCCATTGATAGGACCCTAGAATGACTAGTGAAAAAAATTAAAGTAGAAGAGAAGTCAAGGTAGAAAAACATTAATTCACGCCAAACCCTAAGTGTTGCCTCTTTAAGAAGGGGTGGGAAATTAGGGTATAGTTAATGGAAAGGAGGGTGAGAATTGGAAGGGCCCATGAAAAGGTGCAACTTTGAATTCTAGAAAATGGAAAGGTACCTAAATGAAGACATGAAGAATATTTAAACAAAATCATATGAAAAGAGGAACAAATAAGATAAAAAGAGAAACAAATGATCTAATTGTGAAATAAATGGGCATGAATACTAGTAAAATAAGAGCAAACAAAACTCAAGATAGAGGGTAAAGACACCACAAAATATTGGAATATATGGAGAAGATATGTAAAGAGAGAGTTGGCATGTTGGCAGAAGGAAATTTTAAAGGGAAGAAGAAAAGTGCCAAGGATGGTGTGGCTGGCACTAATGTGGGTGTAGCGAAGGATAGAAAATAGAAATAAATGATGCTTGAATCTAATATTCAAGGAAGAGGAAAGGTAAAATTTTTAGGAAGAAAATGGAACTATGAAATAAAATATTCTTAATAATTCAAAAATAGAATTATATGAACTAGTGCCAAATATCACCCGACCATCATCTTCAAAGATCGACTAGTACATCCTTGAATAGTTACCACCCCCAAACTAAGATTCATCATGAAAAATACATATAATATAAATACAACCAGCAAAGAAGGACATAAGAAAAGTTAAATGGATGCAATTTTTGGATAATAAACATAATAGATTGGGAAAATCAAAATTTAGGTGATTATGTAGGATTCTAATCTTGAGAGTGATACACCTACTAACTTAGGTAATTCAAAAGAAAATTGTAAGATGGAAGGAGTGGGAGTAGGAGCGGGAGCTGGAGAGAAAGGGTGCGAAGGAGGGAATTTGAATTCTCGCGATGGCGAGAAATGTGATTCTGGAGGAATCTTGGCATCTGCTGCTGCAGGCGATCAGTAGGCTGTGGGAGGATCAACAGAGGAGGGCTCTACAAAAGATTCGAATGATGTTAAGGATCCTCCTTTTCAAGATGGTAGGCTAGGAGAAAGCTCAACTAAAGGTGCCTTAACTGATCTAAATGAACAAGCCTCAAATAGGAATCTTCTCAAAGGAAGTTGGTCGTCTCTATTCGGGATCAAACCATCAGGAAAATCTTCTTTTCCAAAAATTAGCAATATCTTGGATACCAGCAAGGGCTTTTTCAGCATAACAATCCATGTGAAAAAGTTTTTTAACCTCAGACTCATCACTATTCACCTTCTCTGTACTTTTCTCCTGATGAGCATGATTAGAATTATCTAAAGAACTTAAAGAGGTATTGTTTTTTTGTTTCCATACTTCTTTAGGTTCCCTTTTCTATTCTTTTTCCTTTGATTTTTTAAGAGGGCAGTGTTTAGCCAAATGACCAACTTGTTTAGAGGAAAAACAAGCAAAGGGAAGTGATTCATATTCAACATATTGGATGTACTTACCTAGTTTGGAGTTGATAGTAATGACCTCCGGAAGATCCCTCTTATGGTGTATGTTCACACATATTCTAGCATAGACTAATCTAGATCTGGCGACAATCATTGGATTAATCGAAAGTAGCTCCCCAAACACAATCACTAGTCCAACAAAAACATCCTCGTGCTAGTATTCCATTGGGAGACTAGGTAATCTCACCTAAACAGGGGTTGTATCAAATATCTCTGCATTTAGATCCAGATTTGTAACCCATTTTTGAAGAGCCAACGATGATTTGCCAAACATCCAAGGTCCTCCAAATAGGACCTTTGATAAATCTTCCATATTTGAGAATACAAAAGAAATAAAACCCTTTGGAATTGTTTCTATATCTGCTTGTCCCTTGAGTTTCCATTTATGATAGGTAAACTCCCTAACATTTTAGTTCATAGTGAAAAAAAAAAATTATTGGTTAAAATCACTTATCTTAAGGATATCTATTGCTGGAATATGATCAATGTTTATGCCCCTAACACTAGAGGTGGTAGACAAAACTATATGCAAAGACTGAAAGATATCTATATTCTCTTTCAAGAAATTAGCTGGATGATTATGGGAGATTTTAACACTCCTCTCAAGAATGAGGAAAAAAAAGGAGGGATTATCTCCCAACTAGATAGTAGATCTGACCTAATGGAATTTATCAATGAGGAAGCTCTGTTAGATATTGATTTGGAGGGCATTGACTATACCTGGTCTAATAGACGTACTGGGAAAGAATTAATTCAGGTGAAACTAGATAGAGCCCTCTTAACCAATGACTAGATGGCTAGGTACTTCTGCACTCTTTCTGCCAAACTTTGTATTGGATCTAACCACTATCCTATATCCCTAAATATTAATCAGATCTAGAGCAAAAAGAACTTTCCCTTCAAATTTGAAAGAATGTGGCTAGCTCACCCTAACTTAGAAAAAAATATTGAGGAATGGTGGAATTACACGGTTGAAGGGGGAGCAATATACAAAATGGCTAAGAAACTGCACATTATTAAAAGAAATTTGAAAATATGGAACAAGGAAGTGTTTGGGGATATTTTCCATCAAAAAGGTAAGTTGCAGAATGATATTAAGGAAATTCATAACAGCATCCAGAAAGAGGGTCTCTCAAAGGAAACTAAAACCAAGGAAAATATTCTAATTGTTGATTAACATAATATTATCTCCAAGGAGTCTTTCTGGAGACAGAGATCTAGAGCTCTTTGGCTCAAGGAAAGGGACAAAAATACTATATTTTTCCATATGATGGCTTTGAAACACAAATCTATTAATAGGATAACTAACCTCCAATCTAAAGGAGAAACTATCTGGAAGGAGGAGGAAATCAGATCTGAAATGGTTAGATACTTCTCTGAGCTGCTTGCTAAGGATAATAATTTGAATAGACCTAATCAGGATGAAATTCTTAATGCCATCCCTAATCTGGTAGATGAACCTTCTAACAAAATTCTCCAAGCTATTCCTTCAAATATGGAAATCAGAAATGTTGTCTTCTCTTTCGAAGGAGAAAAATCCCCTAGTCCTGATGGCTTCCCTATGTTGTTCTTCCAGCAGTTCTGGGATATAATTAGTCAAGATGTTCAGGAAATTGTTAAAGAATTCTTTGATTCTAAGTGTCTTCTTAGGGAATTAAATGCAACCTTCCTAGTTGTGATTCCTAAGAAGCCTGGAGCTAACATTGTGGAAGAATTTGGACCTATCAGCCTGTGCAACTCTCTTTACAAAATTATGTCCAAAGTTATTACCTCCAGACTGCTCCAGTTGCTCCCAAATATTATATCCCCACAGAAAAATGGCTTTGTTCCTATGAGAAAAATCCTTGATTCTATCATTGTGGCTCATGAGAATATTCATTCTCTGGATAAGGCTAAAAAATAGGGCTTCATGATGAAACTGGACCTATCTAAGGCTTACGACATAGTTGACTGGCATTTTCTGCAGATGGTGTTCTCTTCTTTTGGCTTTAACAAGGGGGTCATCAAAATTATCATGCAACTTGTAACTATTGTTTCCTCCTCTGTCATTGTTAATGGGGGCTCTTCTCCCTTTTTTAAACCTTCTAGAGGATAAAGACAATGAGATCTAATCTCTCTTATCCTCTTTGCTATTCTTGCAGAGTGCCTTGGGAGGTATATCCATAAGAAGGTGGAAAAAGGGGAAATAAATGGTATTCAACCATCCTCAGCTAGATTCATTTTCTCTCATGAGCAATTTTTGGATGACACTCTTATCATGGGAGAGTTGACTATTAAAGAAGCTATAAATCTTAAGAAAATTCTATCTATCTATACTGAGGCTATGGGTCAGCTAGTCAATTAGACTAAGAGCTCCATATTCTTCATTAATACTCCTAAAAAAAGGCAAAAGAAAATGTCTACTATTCTTGGTTGTACCATTGGAAAACTCTCCTCTTCTTACCTAGGATTTCCCCTTTGTTATAATCCTCCAGAAAGTTTCTGGCACACTATAATTGATAGATACAACAATAAATTTGCTGGATGGAAAGGGGTGCTTCTCAGCAATGCTAGAAAACTCCAAATACTGAAATCTACCCTCCAGAACCTCCTTGTTTATGCAATGAGTTTATTTAAAATTCCCCATAAAATTGATAATGAAATTGAAAAAATTCAGAAAAGATTCCTCTGGTCTGGGGTTGAGGAAAAGAAAATAATGAGCCTTGTGTCATGGGAAAATGTTTGTAAGCCTAAAAAGCTAGGAGGTCTTGGGCTGCGGACTATTTAAAAAGTTAATAAATCCCTCATGGCTAAATAGCTATAGGGGATTTATGGAGATCAAAAAGAGTGGAATTTTATCATTAAAAGTATCTCTTTCTTAACAATTCTTTGGAGGAATTTATAGGGTAAGACAACAGCTAGGAGATGGTTGTAGAATTGATTTTTGGAATGATGAATGGATCCAATTTGTGCCTCTATCAACCAATCAAGACCGGACGTAAATTATTGAAAGAAGCAAAGAATCTATTGGCACCAAAGTTACTGATTACTGGCAGGATAGCAACTGGAAGAATCTGGGAGAAATTGATGCTAGTCTCATTTCCCTCTAGCATGAGCTGCAGACCTGGCACATAAAAGATAACATTCAGGACTCGGCTGTGTGGAATCCTACTTTTGATGGGAATTATATTGTGGCCTTTGTTGTTAATATCCTTTCTGAGAGAGAGGAAGGGCCTACTTGCTCTTTTGTTTGGTATAAAAATCTCATACCTAAAATCACCTTCTTCTATTGGCTCTTAAGTCAAAATAAATTGTTGACTCTTGATAACCTCTCTAGGAGGGGTATATACATTGTTAATAGATTTAGTCTTTTCTTTGAAAAATATGAATCTTGTGATCATATCATGCTCCATTGTCCTTTCACTCGTAAAGTCTGGGAGATTATCTTTAGAAAATGGCATATTTCTTGATGTTTTCCTTTTGTCTGGCAGGATTTTGTTGCTCAATGGAGTTACCCACCTCAAAACTTTATTGATAAAGACCTTTGGTTCCTTATCCCTCCTCATGTTTGCTGGAGAATTTGGAAAGAGCGCAACAACAGAATTTTTAGAGAAAAGCAGGCTTCTCTTGAAGTGGTTGGTAATCAGATTTGTAGGGCACTGGAAGAAAATTTCTCTTGTTCAAAACATAAGGGTAAATTAGGTAAGAAGAAAAGTGACAGTAATGACAGTCATATCAATCAGAGATCTTTGGCAACTTGGACCTCACCCCCTAAAGGTTGGGTTAAAGCTAACTTCGATAGGGAAGCAAAGGGAAACCCAGGAATTGCTGGAGGAGGTGGATTAATAAGAGACTAGAATGGTAATTGTATTGGAGCCATTTCATCTCCTTTGGGAATTCAATCTAACCATAGGGCTAAAGCTATGGCAGCTCTCAACATTATTTTGCTGGCAGAGGAACTGGGTTGTGAAAAAGTCTGGCTGGAGGGAGACTCCTTAAATATTATTAATAATATTAAAAGCAAGAATAAATCTTCTTGGAATATAGAACATATTATTATAAAGATAATTAATATGGCTTCAAATTTTACCTCTTTTTATGTTTCTCATTGTTTTCGAGAAATGAATCAAGTGGTTGATTGTCTAGCCAACATTGGAGTAAAGAAAGATGTCACATGCAAGTGGCATGGGAATGCTAAAATTAATAATGAGGTGGAATTATTACTTAATTATGATAGGCTTAATCATAAGGCAAGTGAGGTCACTCGCATTAATCATTCTAATTAATGATGATTTGATTAGGGGTATAGTGACGGCATTGCGCAATGTGAAACATCAAATTAATGATGAATTACTTAAGACGCTGTAACACCCCAAAATTGGCATCTTGCAACTCTAACCATTTTTGTTGCATTTGTCATTCTTCTAAATCATCAAAGTCCTATTGTACTAGGCAAAATCTGAGTTTTCACTGACTCTACTCGACCTGAGTGTCAAATACAGAAAATCATAAATCTGTATCAATCATACATCACATTTAATTCCTAAATACCTATTTGGCTAAACAAATCCTATGATCGAATTAATTTAATTAATAAAGTCCCAGCACTTTAATTAAATTAAATTCACCCTCTTTAGCTGAGACACATAAAAAGGAATTAAATAATATTTAATTATTAAATGAATATCCTCTTTTCAAATATTTGAATTTAATATTCAGATAATTAAGAAAAATCAATTATGAGGTCATATTTATTTAATTAATTTAATATCTTCTCAAAAAGCTTTCTTCTATTCAGAAATAGAAACT
>MU224373.1:3269432-3286531 GCA_018584345.1 Thuja plicata
AGGCAACAGGTCGAATCACGCAGACAGTCAGGATGAATAACTCATATTCAGTCTTGGCTGTACCTAGTGAAGAAGGACTATGTTGAAGTGTGTGGTTGATTTAGAAGGCCAAAATTAACTCATACAGACGTAAGGTTTCTAGGAAATCATTAAGTACTCTTTGATTGTGAATATCGGATTTCATCTTGTGCTGAATACTAGTATGAAATAGAACAGTGAGAGAATTTGAATTGCAGAAGAAGAAGACATGGGTGGAGATTTGAAGAGAGAAGAACCTATGAAGTGTAAATGGAGGGAAGAAAAACATGTTTGGAACAAGCTTAAGAAGGCTAATGTTCATAGATATTTGAAGCGTCTCGATGGAAATGACAAGGAGGTGACGAAAGATTTTGTTAATGGCTGGGAGAACGACACTGTGAACATTTTAGACAAATCTCTCAAGCTCACTCTGGACCGTATTGCATAAATAAAAGGACTTCCATTGGAGGGGAAGCATTTTCTAAAAGAGAAAAAAGAAGGCAACAAAGGTTATAAAAAATTCCCTAAGACAAACGAAGAAAGGGCAATGCTTATGAAGGGTGATCTCGATTATGTTAACCTATCAAATATCAAGCAGATTTGGGCATTTGTTATCTAGGCTATCATGGAGTACTTCACATTGGATGGTAGGTACTCTAAGGTTTACAATTATAATTTTATGGTAAACCATTTCCATCATAACATTAGGTTTTTCTTTCCCTTCTATCTCTTAAGTTCACTCAACCAGAGCATCAGTGACCATAGGAGTAAGTCTTCCCCTATTTTACATGAGGGATTAATTATGTTGATTATAGACTATGTCAAGAATCATAACCCCGACCCCATTCCCATAAGTATTGTGAATGTTAAGAGGAAAAGTTTGGAGGTGTCTAAGGGTAAGAGCCCTAGTCAGGTAATTGCTAAAAAAAGTCGTAGAGGCCCTGTTGCAGTAGATATATCTCTGTCTATTTATGATGATATTAAGGGAATGAAAACTGATGATGAACAGAATCTTGTGTCATCTGAGGATGAGGGTTTTACTGGGAAGTCAAAAAAAATTGAGGACATGAAGAATACCTCCTCCAATGTGTCTCTGGTTGGAAAAGATGAGTTCAAGGAGACCGTAAATCTGGAGAACAAAATATTGGATGAAATAACAGAAGAAATTGACAATGTGATTGACACCCATATTGAAGACCATAATGCAAAAAAGGATGGTGATGAGGAATAGAATCAGGAAACTCAGGAGTCTTAGAGGGAGTCGGGGGACACTGAAATCCACACTGATAATAATGAAGGTGGGGAAGACCAGATTAATGAATTTTAGGATTACCAAAAGGAAATAGGGGATATGGAGATTGACAAAGGCAACGCGGAGAACATTGAGGAGGATATTGTCCTCGATAAGGAAACCAAGAAAACTGAGAAAGATAACAATGAGAGTGAGAAGCCTGAGTACAGCTGGGATAACTTGAAAGGTGACCTAGAAGACAAGAATGTCTATAATAGGAGGAGCCTTGAGGATGATCTTTGTGAGAGAGAAGTCAATGTCAAAAGGGTGGCTTCTATTTCTTTCCTACAAATGGCCAAAAATAAAGCAGAGAATAGTGACAATATGGGTAAGTGGATTCATCACGACATAAAGGAGATCAAAGATAATTATAAGAATTTGGAAAATAGGAATGTGCTGCTAGAGGAAATTGTTGATAAAATGTGCAATGATGCTACCATGTACCAGCAGGGGAATAATTTTTTTGATAAGGTAAACAATATGGATACCAAGATCAGTGCTATGGTTGACAACAATCTCATAAACATTAATGATAAGATTAACAACAACAAGGCTCTCAAAAAAAAGCTTACTATTGTTAGAAAAATGGGTGTGAATAATTCTCTGGATAATCTAAAATTTTTATATACTCTTCTAGAAGGAAATCACAGTGACAAGGCAAGGCAGGAGGAAGATAGCCCTCAGGAAGCTCACATTTCTGGCCCAGGATCTAGGACTCGCTCCAACACTAAAAAGAAAGCCCAATTCTAAACTAAAGATATCAATAAATTATGGGACTTGATCTACAGTATGGAGCTACAGATGGTTGAAGTTCAGATGTTGGAGGATCAGTTGGAAGTTGCTTAGTTTCTTACTGGATTGTTTTGGGTTGCTGGAAGTTTTTTGCTATCCGTCTACTAGAAGCTTTTTGTTGTTAGCTATTTTGATGTTTTGTAATGTAATTTTATCTTAAATCTGGGGTTTAGCCCTCTTTTGGTCTTTTGTCACTTATGACATTTCATTTTTTCCTTGTCTTTTGTTGTCTATCTTTTGGTGCTTTGTAAAGGGTTTTGGGGCACCTTCAAAACCTGTTGTTACCTTAATAAATAAAAACTCAGGTAATTCAAAAATCTAAGGGAACACATCCAATGAAGAAGACACCATGGATGACATGCTTAAGATGTCCATCTTTGAGAATGATATAAGTAATATCATTGAACATATTTTCTTATACCATACAATGTGGTTGGTCCTTAGTGAAACCTAGGACTATTTTATTTTGTTGGAGCATTGAGGGACAAACAATTAAAATGGTATGTATATGGTGGGAAAATAGGGTTCTCTCACCTATGCATAAAACTAGGAATCTTGGGCCTATTTACCATTTACATTAGAAGGAGAATCCACTTGGCTCAAGCTCTTTGGGAACAAGGTGAAATCAATGGTCCTTTGTGATGAGTGGAAGATGACTATGCAGTTGAGGAAGATGAATGCAAGATGTAAGGAAAAATAGGGTGAAAATATGACTTCAAACATGTACCAAAAATTATAAAATTGAAAAACAAGTTTTAGTGGAAGATCTAGGATGTACAGATGATGATTCAACTACTCTTCAAATATTGTGCAAGATTAGGGGGACTTTGTTGCCCTGTGTGACTTTCTCCTACGATCATTTTGTGGTGTGACTTACTCCCTATAGTTTTTTATCAAATGACCAGTGTTTAATAGATCAAATGATGCTCTATATATACCTTTTTCAATTCATATGCTACCTTTTCCTACACATAGAAAAGAGGGAAAATGTTGGGTTGAAAGGGATTTTCTTAGGTCAAACCCTGGTTTTAGAATTAACCATGAAATTAAAATGAATCAAAATATAATTGGAAGTGTGTTGGTATGTAGTAGAGGATATATGTGAGAATTAATATGTCATATACATTGTTGATGCAACTCTTTGAATGTGATCACAAATTTTGATACAATAACATGACTTCACAAGATCTAGAAGGGAAATCATGGAAACTTGCTTTCATGAAGGTTGTTGATGCTTTCCACAATGCTAGATATAAAGAAGAAGACATTAAATATTTGATGCTTGAATACTTAAATGCTTGAGTGATTGATTTAATTGATGGATGCCAAAATAAGGGGTAACTTGATTTTATACCTCTCCCTAGCATTTCGGTGTGCTAATTTTGGAACAAGTTTAAATAAACTTAAATATACCACTCTCACAAATTAACCGTTGCATGATTTTAATTTAAGAAAAAATTAGTAGGAGAAGGTCACCCAAGGTGACCTGCTTCCCCCAATGTAGGCCCAAATTTGGTCCTAGGGTCCAAAATGCCAAGGAGAAACCACAATTTAATGTGAATTTGAGCTAGTATATTAAGATCTGGTATGAAAGACCGTATATGCTTAAATAGGGTCTACATAAGTAATAAATTGTATAGGGATGCAATTTATGACACTACATTATCATAAAGTACATTCACAAAATGAAAAATAATGGGACAAAGTGAAGAAGCCTTTTTGGAAATTTTTAATAGTCCAAAACTTCTGACAAGAGTGACCAAATTGTGGTAACTATCATAATGGGAGAATGAGTCGATCATTAAATTTGATAGAATATTCAAAGAAGTCATTAGAAGGTTGGAGGAACCCCTCAACAACAAAAAAAATATGGAATGGATCATTTTGGCACTAACACCAAGGCAAGGGATGACTCTAGAAAGTAGTTGTTTTGATACATATTATGAATTAGTAACATTAGCATGTAGAATAGAAAATCAATCATGACACAAGTAGAGAAAGGTGGAGAAGATAGAAGATTGAACAACTACAATTAGAATTGGAATAATTGAGGTTGCGATAGGAGGTCATGAAGTAGGAGAGCATACCTCAAAGGTCAAACATCTAGTGTTCATACTATGGTAGAAGTTCATGTGCATAATGAATAGCCTAAGTAGACTAGAGAAAAGAAGGCAAATACATTGAAGGTAAACTTTTAGATGGTGATAAAATCCAATACAGTATATTGTGGCACTTGTAGATAGTGGGATTCTCATGAGAAAAAAATCCTCTTCATGCGTATTTTGGGAAAAAGAGGAACCTAATTATTATATGGACGTGGCATATGCAAAAGGAATGGTCAAAATAAAGCTATATGTGCATAAAAATAGATATATAATATCACACGGTAGTAGAACTAGATTATTTTCAATGCAATCCAAATTTTTGAACCATTCAACAATAGTTAGGAAGACCATTATATATTCAATTACAAAATGGCAAGGCAACACTACAAAAATTCAACACTAGTAACCCAAAAAATAATACACCTAGCTCAAATGCACCTAGAAGAGCTAGAATCCTCAAAAAAACACTAAAGATTCAACAAGAAAAGAAAAGGAGATTTCACATACCTAGAAGTAATGTTGGATATACATATGATGAAAGTAATACCAAACAAACTAGAAAAGACTCTGAGATTGAAAAGAAAGGAAAGGAAACAATACTCACCAAAAAAGGGGCAAATAATAAAAAGAAGCCAAAGGCCTCTACTAAGGAAGATAATTCAAAAGAAGAAGATTAGTTTTGACTAACCAAGAAAAAACATGATTGAATCATCAAGTAGACTTGGATAATGATAGAATAGGAGAAAACCAACGAAAGCTAATAGAATGGTTATTTCACTAGCCCATAGGAAAATATTTTGAAACAAATGGATCAAATGACATGACAATATGATCTACTATCAAATTTGAAACAATTTAGTAAGTATTAGAACAAACAAGCAATACATCAAGTTTGATTAGTTGGGAAGCATTGGAAGACAAGAACCATCAAGATTGATCTTTGGATCCATCATAGGAAATCAATAGAGTAATAGTAGATCTCAAATCAGATGTCTATTTTTTCCTATAATAAATAAAATAGGATTCAAAATCTTGTATGGGAAAACTAGGATGCTTAGGCCTATCTCCTCTTACATTGGAAGCAAGATGATCCACTAGGGTCAAGAAGGCTCAAGCAATAAGTGGATGCAATGATCCTCTGTTGTTATAGAATATTACTATGAAAATGAAATTAGAAAATGCAAGATCTAGGACTAGATGGAAGAAAAGAGGAAATGATATGAATGTTTCCAGGTGGAAAATTGTAAACCAAATTTTGCAAAGAGATCCTAAAAAATAGAACAATGACTGACCTGTGATCCAAGTTTCAGTCCAAAAATATAGGTATGGGACACCTTTGAGGGTCATGGGTGAGTAGGAGGACAAGAGTGAGTCAAATCACCCTATACCAAGCAAAATCTAATGAAAATTCAGTTAGTTGTAGATCTCTATTAGACCCTATTATAGCCTTGTCTACAGTTGCACAACATGTCAGCTACACATGAAAAATGGGAAGAATGGTTGTAGAGAGGGGTTTTCCTAAGTGAACCTCTAATTTTAAATTAAACATGAAATCAAAATATAAAATTTTTGAAAGAGTTCTTATAGGAAGTATTGGTTGTATTTCCAATTTTGTATTCTGACCAAAAAAAATTTGAAATCCTCAGTCATTTCAATGCTTAAGAGTTGAAATTATTGTCCAATGTTGTAATTTTTCCTTGCAAATAATGATTTTAGCGACATACCTAGTGAAGAATGCACAAAACCCTAAATCCTAGGTCTGCCTCTGTTTGAAAATGGCTAAAAGCTCTAATTCTATCAGTCATTTTTCTATTTTGAAGTTACTTTATCATAACTTAAAATCTCTAATTTATCATATGTCTTTTTAAAGATAGTCACTAGGTCTCTTAAGGAAAAGAGAATATTCCATTCTATTATGAGACTTAGAGAAATTGCCTTGTCACGTTATCTCCCAAGGAAAATAATATACCTCAAATGGAAGGGAGACTTAGCACGGATCGTCCATCTTTAGTTAGATTTGAGGGTGGTCAGGAAGTCTCTTGATAAACCCCATACTTAGAAAATCATTCAGCAACACTGAGTTCCTTTGGTCGCAAAGTCTCTGGAGTAAACCATAGTTAAGTGTCGGTTTCAATATTAGTGTTATCGCTGGGTCATAGAAGAAAGTAAGGGTTAAGTGAAAAATCATGAGACTTGGTGACAACCATTAGATTAAAAGGAGATCCAATAGTTGGCCCTAAGTCACTGTGAAACTTTAAAAAGTCAAAGATGATTCAATGATTAGGGGACAAAATGATAACATTGTGACACGTGTTCAAATATACAAAGGTCATGTGTAAGTCACGTAGTCTCTGAGAAAAAATTAAAATAAAGAATTCATCTGGCGACTTGGAGATGATAGTCGCGTAGTCTCATAAAAAATTAGGGTTTGCCTTGAAGATCCAGATACTTAGCGCAGACCATTAGATGTAGATTGAAAGAAGATCTATGGTAGTCGGGTTATCTTGAGATGAAAGTGATAAGTGAAAATTTATTCAATGATTAAGAGATAAGGTATAGTTGTGTTGTCTCAAGATAAATTATCATTTGAAAGGCTTTCTCAGTGACAAGGATATTACACAGTTGCCAAGTATCTAAAAGGAAACCAAGGTTTAAGATAGGTTATTAGAAGCCTTAGTCACGAAGTCTCAGAAAGAATATGAGTTAAGTGATTTTATTTGGCGACAAAGAGATAACCGTTGATTAGGAAGTTGATCATGTGGCAATCACCAAGTCTTAGTAAGAAACCACAGTTAAGGGTAACTCTCAGTGATAAGGAGACAATGCAGTCATGAGGTCACTGATAAGAGAACCATGGTTTGAAAAAAGACTTTTCTTTGGCGTCAGGATGTACAGTTGCCAGCCAATGAAAGCTAAGGGATTTATGACAAGTGTGTTAAGAAGTAACTGAGTTGTATCTGAGATAGCCAATTAGATCAAATTTGGATCCTCTTTAGAATATAATAAGTTTTTTTATGAAAAGCACTCATTCAAATGTGATCTCCTGTCACTTTCAGAGGCTACGGCTAGGAAAGACATTTATTTCACAGCATGAAGAATTGAAGACATAAGTGATTGAATCACAATTATATGATTTGTGCATTGATGGTTCTAAAATAAATAGAGGTTAACATTAATCATTTCATTTTACCAAGAGTTTATTGTTTTCAGAGTGAAACTTTCTAAGTAATCAGTGTATGCAGAAAATAGACCTTCTCAGATTTGTAGAGAGAAACAAGTCATTTTTCAGTCTAGAATCTAGGGAATTTGATAGGTAATCAGTGCTCCAGAGCAATTTGAGTGACTTACAGTTGGAAGTGACTGATCTGGAGCTAGATTTGTTTCAATATTGGTAAGAGAAAAGTGTGATTGGAAAAAAAGATAAGATGAGTCAAGCAGTAAGCATAGCTTCTACTAGCGGGAAAAGTGGAGATGCAGAGGAAGATATGAAAGGGAAGAGGAATTACTTAGAAGAATTCTTCACTCTATTGCCTAGTTCTAGTCAAAATAGAAAGGTAAATGACAATGATCTCATAGATGATTTGTCATACATTAGGGATGCTAAAACTCTAGGTTCTTCTGGATATTCACTTTTTAATTAATTTTACAAAAATAGTGATGAAGTTGTTACAATTTCAAACCCCTGGACTTGTGGACTAGCAAAATTAGTAGTCCTTGACATATTTTTCAATGTTGATTTCATTCTAGAGATGGCCAATAGGTATGATGTCCTTACTAGGACCATAAAAAGTGATGATGGGAAAGCCCTAGTAACCTTAGATAGGAATTCATTCATGAAGGCATTCAATGTCTATGGAGATAAATTTAAAAGCTTTAGACGCCAGATATACAAAAGATTTTGGCATTGCATCAAAGTTTATCCAAGAGTATCATGTCCCAAAAGGATGAGGAATTACATAGCGCCTATCCCAGGAAATGCTCCCTACTATTTGTATAGTCAAAAAATGGAAGCACTTCCATGGTAGACTAGTGTAGCCTTCTGAGTAGGTGGTTTTGGGTCATATCAAGCACCTTGAATGGGTTCTTGACTTTGACCTAGATTTCCCCCTATTCTGCCTATTATTCCACTTCTTTCCATCCAGTTTTTTGCATCCTAGACTGCAGATCTAAATTTTTTGACTTTAGGGTCAAGGTCAACCTTTTGGGTCTATATCAGTCTTGACCCTAACCTAGGTCAGGGTTGACCTCAACCTTGACCCAGGGTTCAAATCTCAAGGTCCCATAGTTTCCAGATCTCGGTCTTTGCAAAAAGTTATTTCCCGCTTCTGGGTCGGCTGTTTTGGGGTTTCGAAGTGGTAAATCTTAAATTATATTTAATATAGGTCCTCTTCTAGGGGCATGGGTCTAATTTTAATTTAATTCTCCTATGTTTTCCTCCTTAGAATATTGTGCCCTAATTTCATATAAAAGGAAGCCTTCTCTCATTTTCTCTAAGTCTTCCAAGTGCAAAAAGCTCTAATCAAGATTTTGCTTAAGCATCCATTTTTCTACATGTTTTCAAGCTCTCAAGGTGTTAAATTCATCCTCTCAAGCATTCAAATTCCTCCATTAAAGATCAAGGATTCAATCTCTCAAGCCTTTGAAGGGATTTGGTTCAAGAATTCAAGATTTATCATTCAAGCCCTAGATCTAGCCATCATGATGGTGTGATCTTCCTTCAAGATCCTTTGTGCATCTTCAAGACTCTTTCATCATCTCTTCAAGGTGGATTCCAAGCATACAATCATGGAGGTTTATGGTTTCTAAAGTCCATGCTTTCATATTTACATACTTTCTTACATTTCAATTACAATTACATATCTATTCAATATCATAGCTTCATTGTTAGATTCAATTCTACTACTTGCTAGCATTCTTATTTCAATTATTGATTTCAAGGTTAATTCTTAAATCGGGGTTTGACTAAGGAAAACCCCTCCCCCCCAAAAAAAAAACCTCTTTTTCTTGTAGATACAGCTGTACAACAATTGATTTGAGACCAAATCTGGATACCCTTTTTGGTTTTCTTTCGAACGGAGCAAACAGGGACACTTTCAGATCTGTGCAGGATAGGGTTGGCATTTGTGGTATAGGGTCGACCTTTGTCATAAGACAACATCAGAACAGAAAAACATTTCTGGGTTTTGTTCATCTCTGCGTTTCCTTTTCAGATCATACTTTAGATTTTCCAAAAACTAAGTACAGACCCCAAAAAATAGCATTCTTTGATCTACAATATTTCAAGGTTAGTACTTTTCTATCATTCATTTCAATTCAAATCCTTTATCATTCTAAATCTATCACACATTTACAATCACACATACCACATTTTAAGAGGGAAACCTAAGACCTCCTTGTTTATTCTTATTTCCAATAGATTGATTCATTTATGCGTTGATCCTTTTTGGGTTGATCAATTTGGATCCTTCCTTTGTGCATTTAAGAATAAAAGGGGAATATCTTATTTATCCCTCCACTCTACTCATTAAATGTAAGGTGATAAGTGATGTGAGTATCAAAACACTCTTATTCAAATAACATCATTTTTCTCCTTTACATTATTATAATGACCTAAATTTTTACATGAAGCATATTTCATATGCACTATGTAGAATTTTGGGAGTAGATGGAGGGCCCGAGAGAATAAGTGCAGATATCCTCATGATTGTCTTAGATATTCAGATCCCTCATATCAGTACAAGATATGATTATATTCAATATATAATTGACAAAATTCATCAAGGGTTTGTTGATATCAGAAACAAGGATAAAAACCCTAAATTCATGCATTATTCCATATTGATGCATTTGATTTTATATTATAATTTTCTTCTTATGTATTGTTAGAACTTGAGGCCATAGAGGTTTTATTAGATTTAAGCTAACCCAGTACAGTTCTGGTTGAGAGTGTGAAACTACAACTCTAGAGAGAAAGAATTTTGTTCTTTTCAGAATTGGATAGTATATTAAATCCTCAAATGTCTAGGTGTTGACAAGACTAAGTTGTAAGTGAAGGTATTGCAATTGTTGAGATCATGCCAGGATGTTGATAAATGGCTATGAGACCACAACTGGGGTGATTTTTGCTATGAGAAGAGTTATACTTTGATAAGGGTTAATGTTTGTACTCATCCACCCCATGTTCTACCATTCAATGTGCCACCTAGAATTGCACCAATGGAATTCATCAGACAATTGATTTTAACACATAGGGAGCACCTAGCTCCTCATAGAAAGGGTACATTTACCCCTAGATAGTTTAGAATCTATAATTTCACAATTGGTAAAAGGGTAGTAGATCCAGTTAATAATTGGATGAGCCATTATACGATGAATGGGGCCCTGTGTAGATATATTAACATAGAAGGTTTTATATTTAGTTCTAAGAAGCTATGAACACCCACCATTCCCTATACAAAAGAACATGAGCAGTGCATGGAGGAAGACCTCATTAGAAACATACTGGAAGATGAAGAGGTCAATCAAAGGGATGAAAATTTTAATGAATCAATGGATTTTGAGAGACAAGTAAAGAGGAAAGGAATCTCTTTTGTGGGTTTCTTCCTAGATTTACTATATCTAAAAAGACTTGATGCCATGATTGAGTCTTATAATTTTCTATGTAATCAACTTGAAGATGCACTGGTAGTGAAGGATAAAGGCCATAAAGGGAATTCTTCATCTGAGTATGATGAGGATAGTGATGAAGAATATTTAGTTCCTACCTCCCCTCCAATGGATCAGCCATTTTTTGAAGAACAGGCAGCTAAGGGAGAAAATATAGTTGACCTAAAAGAGGTACCAGAAATTGAAGTCACTGATGATCCCCCATTAAAGAAACAAAGAGTAGAAACATGGGAGTCATCTCATGATAAAAAGAAAGAAAAGAAAATAGATAGAATTGGTGCTCTCATCACTTGTAATAGAGCTTATTATCATCAACTTAGGAAGCAGATAAGACAAGGAAAAAATTTGTAGAAAGACGATGAAGAGAAAATTGAATTGCCTCTCTTAACATGCACACATGAGAGATTGCTACATAGAGAGCAATTTTTAAATGATGATAACTTTATCAAAACTAAAGAGTTTAAAGAGTTTCTTATATGGAATAAGTAGAAGTAGGTGGGTACACAGTTACAATTGGTAGGAGGAGATCTGGTAACAAGTGAGGCCTTATATGCATTGCAAGATTATGATCCTAATTCAGAATAGATCACACTAGAAGAAGCTAGGAAGCTAGTAAATTCTAGTGGAATGTTGTTACTGGAAGGATGGGACTTAGCCTCAGCCTTCATAATTGACCAAATAAGGAAGCAACCTGATGTCAATATATCATCATAAATATAGGTTGGAGAGATGATAAGAGGACTTGGATATAACAAAAAATCCCAAGCCCTAGAAATGTGGAGCTTAGCTCCAAAGGATCAAAAGCCTTCCTTGTTGAACATACAAGAGAAAATAGAGGGGGAAAAGATCATTTGGTCTGTCCAAAACATAGGAGACTTGAAAATTTCTCAAGCTATCACTCATTCTACACAACTAAATGAAGCTAAGGCTGCCTAGATGTCCAAGAGATTCAAGAAACTAGCTAGTGAAACCAGTGGTATAGTTAAGGATAGGGAATTGTGTATAATCAAAATCAAGGCACATGAGAAGCTAATTGAAGAATCGACACAAAAACTGCTAGAGATGCCTGAAGTTTCCCCTACAGAGCACAAAGAAGGAGTAGGTATTCAAATTCAAATAGATGAAACAAAGTATGCTGCAGCGGAAATAGGGTAGGTGATTAATGAGCATAAAAATGTTGTTTTAGGAGCATTGAATGAAACCTTGCAACATAGGATCAATGTAATAAAGGATAAAATAGATATAGTATATGGAGCCTATGGTAAATTGTCAGGCCTACAAATAGAATTAAACAATTTTGTTTCAATTTTGAACCCTTACTATGCTACATGGTTAGGAAGAACAAGATTATTTGAAAGGTTAGCATCTTTGCAACCACGTAGATCAGATCTGCCAGAGATAGTAATCCTAGTTGGGGTTGAGATAGAATAGATAGGGGCAACCTTATCCTTTTTCAAAGGCAAGGCAAATTAGATTAAGGTAAGATTAAACATGTTTGGGTCTAATTATAACAGGTTTGTGCCTTCAATAAGATTAGAAGATAGTCAAATCAAGCCACTAGGGGTATGGAGCTCAAAATTTGACACTGTGTACCTAATAAAGAGGTGTATCTTTCTAAAAAATGAGAATTAGATATGGAAATATATAATAAGGTTCTAGATGAGGCCTTTAAGGTTGAAACATATTTCAACAAGCTCATTACAAATGTCAAAAGCATTACAGATGCAAGGTGGGAGAGGCAGAAGACCCAATTGGAGAACATACAAAGCTTTGAATGGCCCAAAGAAGAAGATGTCACAGCATGGGATGTTTTAACAAAGCCCAAGAATAAAAATCTTGTCACTGTTGACTTGGATGTTATGGATAAGAATAGGACACATGGCACCTACTCTTTGAGCACAGGAAGGTTATCTATCTTGAAGACTAGTGTAAATTAGCCTGTATTGGTGGTCACTAGGTCTCGCTACAAATATTAGAAGCTATCCTCAACACATACAGATAAAGGCACCAAATATCACAAGAATACAAAGAGAAAATCAGATTTCTTTCTGCATTTTTGTCCACCCACCACTTGGTTCTTTTCTTTCTTTTGTCTTTTCTATATTTTAGGTTTAGGTCTTAAAACTATCCAAAGCTTGTTGCATCCTTACTTATTAAGGCTTACAAGATGGTTTTATCCTATAAATAGAGCTTATTGTAACATTTTGAAGGATGATGGAATATAATTACAAGGGAGACTACTACAATTTTGTCTGAGCCTTTGTACTTTTTGCCTATTGAATGTATTTTGAAGCAGTTAGACATTAATAAAATACATTGCAATATATGTTTTATATCTTGTGTTGTCTCTTTTATATTTTTTCAAGCTTTTATATGTTTATTTTTAAGGCATTTAAATACATTAACTGCAGGGTAGTTGTGCAATCATTTGTGAGGTCCTTCAAGGAAAGAATAATTCTTTCATATGATCCCAGGAAGCTGAATACTGGTATTAAGATCTGATAAACAAAGTTATAGGAGTGAGTGGATAGTTTTTAAGGCATTCTATCTAGGTTGCACTTATTTTCATTAGTCACCTAATTGTGGATTTCCATTCAAGATTGACTCTGTAACCCATAGGATCAGGCACTGGTTTATAGTTTTGCAAGTAATTGTTCATCATCCAATATTTAAGCTCAATCAATCAATTACATTACATTCATAAGAAAGCATACATTCATAAGTAATTGTATTCACAGAGTATACAATTTAGTTTGTTGATTCCTTCAAAAGAGAATCAAATAGGTTGCCCCTCCTAAGTTCAGAGAACTATAAAAGGAAGAAGGATGAGAATCCTTATTACATTACTATTTGTTGTTGTCAAGATAATAGTTTGGATTATTAAGTTCTATATCAGATTATTCATAGTCATTTGCATGGTTATCTACCTATTGATACACTAAAAGGCATTCAGCAAGTTAGTAAGAAGACATAATCCACTATAATAGTACAGTAAGTCAGTAATCATTCAAAGGTAATACCTGCCTGAGTTAGTGGATCTCAAAAAAGAAGGAGGATCTTATCCAATCCTCATCAATTAGGCTTTTCTTGCATATATAATATTGGAAATATACAAGAGAAAGCATTCATACTTGTTTTAAAAGGTACTTTCAAGAAAAATCCCTAACAAATTGGAGACTCTACTTGGGAGTTTCGAGTAAAAACTTGAAAAGAAACTTTTAAGGAATCTTTGGTGTGTTCAAAAGTTAAAATCAAGTTACAGTTGAGTTTTTTCCAATCTAGGTCATTCTAGTAGTATTCATATTTCGTAGGCTTGTGTTGGGTGGCGACTCTAAAATAAAATCTCTATAATCAGTGCATAAGTGAAACATTTATACAAATATGAATAATAGGTCAAAAATGAGAGATAATCTAGAAGTTGAGTTGGATAGTGGGATCCCCACTACTTCAGGAACTAGGATGTCTTGGAGAGAGAAGAAGACCCAAGAAAACATTAATGATTCTTCTCCTAGAAATGAAGAGAATAGAACTAGAAGGAAGGATACCAATCAGTCTAGTCATGAGGGGAACACCTCAGAGTATGAAAATGCCCCAGAACTTGGACTAGAGACATATGCAATTACTACTACTTCTAGTGAGAGAGAAGGAACTAACACAATTAGATCAAACTCTGAAGTTCCTTCTGATGAGATTACAGAGGAAGGAAGAATCCTCATAAGAAAACTAGCCCTTATTCAGCAAAAGAAAAGGGAAAAAGATCTAAAAAAAGAAAAAACATGAGCAAGAGGATGTTGACAAATTTAGGAGAAGATCTCTAAGACATCAAGCTACAAAAAATGTTGAGACGTCTCATAGAGACCAAGACACTCCAAACACCCACAAAGATTTTGGTCCTCAAGATTTCAAAGATAAAGGAAAAAATAAAATTACAGAAAATGAAGTTGAGGAACCAAAAAACTCATAAAAACCTGACTGAGCAAATGTCTAAGCTAGACTTTGATCTTGAAAATATTAAAAGAGAAAGAGAAACTATGGCCAAGATGCTGGAGAAAGTTGAAGCAAAAGTTGCTACTATAGAGATGAAGAAAAAAATGACTTCTTGCAGTCTACTACAATCTCCTATGCTAATACAGAGAATGCTACAACATCAATATGTTGGCAAATGGTCAGCGCTCCCCTTGGGATTTGTGACAAGGGACTAACCACCTTCTATGGATTTTATAAGTCTAGTGGTTGTATCGGGCATTGACAGGTTGATCTTTTGGTGCAACGGCAACCACACTTGTAACAATTGGTATCAGAGAAGTGGTTCTCTTATTAGAAGTTTAACAACTTGAGAAAAGATCAGAGGATATGGAAACATGAAGACTAGAGAAAACCATTGAGAATGAAAAGATAGAACTTAAAGTGGCCATGGATCAGATCATAAAACTTAAGGAGTAGCTCTCTCTTTCCCTAAAGAGAAGAAAATAATTAGCAGTGCAAATGAATGACAAGAACTATATAGAAGAAAGAATTGAAGAATTTTGCAAAGATAGAAGCTCAGAAGAAGTTGATGCAGCCATTGAAGACTTGCTTGCAAAGAATATCAATCTACATGAAGAAATCAGAAAGTTGAAAAGAGAACAGGAAGTTCACTCAATTAGAATGTGTGAAGTCATGGAACTAAAGAACAAAGCAAAAGATGACAAAAATATAGCACAAGAAGATAAAAGATTGCTGAGTACAAGATTAGGAGAAAAAGAAAATGAAATCCAACACTTATCACTTTAGCAAGCTGATTTGGTAAGTCAACTCAACAATGCAATACAATAAATTGTCAATCTAAGGACAGAAAATGAAAGACTGCAGAATGATCTCAATACTAAAAAGAAAACAAATGAAAGTATGATGAATTCAAAAAATAGCATGGATCAGGCAACAAAACTCAGATATCATGGACAGACTGGATTAGGTTATACTAAACAAGGTGAATCCTCACAACAAAGAGCTCAAAGGAACAACAAACCTAAATGCAATCATTGTGGTAAGACAAGGCATACATCAAATAAATGTTGGAGCAATGGAAAGTCAAAATTTAATGGTAAGATCTTGAAAGGGGGTTTTTTCGCTCTGCTAGGGTTTCATGCGTACAGCATTCTATCTATGTTTCCGCTCTGAGCCATCCATCTGTCATACCGCATTTACTACGGGATCTTTTGTGCATTAGGGTTAGCCTTTAGTATGGCTCCGGCCAACTTTGGCCCAGCAGTTTCTACTGGTGCTCGAGTTGAAGCTTCGGATTGCCATGGCGCCTCCTCCAAACAAACATCCTCGCAAGTTCGTCCTGAAGGTCTTTCATGAGGTAACCCTGATATTATCCTTAATCCTCAGGAATTTGATACTGCATTTGAATGGTTAGAGAAACATACGCTAATTGGATATTTTGTGGGTCGTACTCCTCTTGAAAGTATCCTAAAAGACTGGGTCAATAAGAGCTGGACCCCTCATGGGGTCCGTCTTGACGGAGTGCAAAACCTTACAAAAGGTTTTTTCCTTTTCAGGTTTGCTAACCCTTCCCAGGCGGACGCGGTTTTTAACCAAGGTCCCTGGACTGTTAGGTCCTCCCTTTTAGTTTTCCAGAGGTGGTCTCGAGACTTTACTGTCTTCGACGATAAAAAACTTAGGGTTCCTGTTTGGGTTGAGTTCCCTGGCCTCCCTTTGCCATGCTGGCCTTTTATTGAAGCTATTGCTAAGACCCTAGGCAAGGTCATTGTCATGGAACATGACAAGTTTTTCAATGCCCGTCCCCAGAAGCGGGTCTGTGTTGAGGTCGACCTTTCTCGGGACCTCAAAGATACTGTGGAAATTTAGATTGGTGCCCTCACCATCTCACAGAAGGTGCTCTATTTGAATCTTCCCAACACCTATTATCGGTGTCAATCGGCAGAGCATAAGATAAAAGACTACCCTCTGGTTACCCCTCGAGTGAAACCTGCGCTTAAAGATGCGTCGGTTAAAACCGTCGAGGCTGGAAAAAAAGAAGAATGGACCACCGTTACGCGTAAAGGCCGGAATGCTTCAGGCCCTAAGACGCCACCAGCCTCTGGTGCTGTTGTGTCATCTTCGGATGCGCCCGTTGGGCATTCTCCGCCTGTTGATGCGCCTCCTGTGGCGCCTATTGTTCCAAACCCTGCTTCACAGGGGAAAAGTTCTGCTGCAACGCCTCCCACTCTAGAAGTGGTGCC
>MU224373.1:3300801-3318804 GCA_018584345.1 Thuja plicata
TGCATTGATCCTTCTTTTGGGTTAATCAATTTGGATCTTTCATTTGTGCATTTGAGGTTAAAAGGAACATCTTATCTTCCCCACACATCACACAAACATCTACATTTTCAAATGTGACATCTTTTCTCATCTTACACACATAGTAACATTTTTATATGTTACATCTTGGTAACATTTATTTTTATATGTTACATCAGTTATCAAGGAGAATAAGGTCAGGAAAGGAAAACTGATAGATAGTTAATTATTATAAGCATTGCATGGCATGCATCTTGTAGGGACTTAATAATCTGAGATGTATTTGATTTGTGGTTAGTGATTAAAGGATAAATTTTTGAGGCCACTAATTCACCCCNCCCCCCCCCCCCCCCCCTCTCAGTTATTACTAACAGTATGAAGACTCGCTTCAGAAAAAGAGATCCTACTAAGAGATGTGTGTGTGTAAGCAACTCGGTCATCTGAGCAAGAATTGTATGAACAGAGAAAAATTTGATACTGGTTTTGAGAATGATAAAGCCAAAGTCTCAGAAATTAGAACTCAGATGAGAAAGAAATGGGTAAGGAAATCCTCAGATAATTTAGATCAAAGCAATGAAGGATCTAATGACACCTTAAATAGTGAGATGGGTGGATCTATCATTACATAATAGGAAAGTAAGGAGATGACTAGAACTGTGCAATACAAGCCATCCTACATCAGTTTTAGATAATAAATACAATTCATATCCACATATTAATGCATGAGGACATATTGTAGTTCAACTCAAGTTAGAATGTTAGTTACACCCGAGTCACTCTAGCTCACCCGAGCTGAGTCAGGAAGTATTGATAACTGGAAAGTTAGTTTCACCCGAGCTTCCGAGTGAATCTTGGAGAAACACCCAAGTCACACCAGATACTATGTACGGAGCATTTAATGAAATACTCTAATGGTTGAAAATCTGTTATATATGAAGGATTTTAAAGAGTATTATTTACAAAGCTTTCAGTTTATAAGTCAATTCAGAGCACTTAGCAATTCAGTGCAAATTCATGATTGAAAGCGGAGTTTGATTATTTCGTCTGACCAATATGGCATCCACTTCTAGTAGCAAGGTCAAAAAGGGTTCAAAGATTCTAGTAAGGAATGCAATTTGTGATCATCTAGTATTCAAGCTTCATCTGACAGTTGTAGAGGAGATAGAAGCACAGATCGTAGAATCGCATAACACATGCTAAAACTCTCATTCATGAAAAAAACTTCTCAGTTGTCGAGCTAATGATAGAGCTATCTATAGAACTAAAAGTTGAATTTTAGATCTTGAAGGTGCTACAGGACAATTGGGACAAAACTCTGTCTCAAATTTAGAAGGTACATGGTGATTTTCTATCCTACTTCAGGATAACCCTGTAGATGACATTTTTTTTGGCCTTCTTGTCAAAAACAAGGGAGAAATATCATTGTATAAGAGGGAAATGTCATTGTAAGTTACACATGTACAGTGAATAGAGAAGATATATGTTACAATAACAATTTTGAAAAATATAAAAATAGATTCAATTGGACCCAAGCAGTAGAGCAAGTGTCAAAACCCAAGCAATTAGTAAGGGGGAGTTTTGACTTATTAGATACAGAGTTTCATGATAAGTGTTTTTGTCACTAATGCCAAAGGGGGAGATTGTAGACTTTATGGCAAGAAACAATGTCAATTAGTGTCAAAACACTTATTCATTTAGTGTTGCCCTAGTATTCAGTGTTGCCCGAGTATACAGTGTCGCCCAAGTGTTTGGCATCACCCGAGTGTTCAGTATCGCCTGAGTGACAGTTTATCACCCGAGTAGTCTTTTGGACCCGAGTGACAGTTTGAAGCTGACTTTGCATATATTTTTAAATATAAATTTGTTTATTGCAAGCCGACTTACAGATTTATTTTTTGGATAAAGATATATATGTAAGATAGTTTGTTTTATCCAATATGAAGAATATGCACAATATATGAATATAATTATGTATGTATAAGGCATGCGAATGGTAGTTTGAGTTAAGTGCAGAAGTGTTCAGGATAATAGAGTCTTATCTATCACATTTATTTGATCAGTTATATTCAAAGGATCTTATTCAGCAATCTCAGTTGCACAGAGCGGATCATTAACTGGTTCATTCTCATAGGTGGGTCAGCAAAATCCTTTAACAAGGTGGACCTAATAGTCCTTTCTTTAAATCTCTTAACTGGGTTGCACTACTTATTGTATTGTACAAAATCCTTTAACAAGGTGGACCTAATAGTCCTTTCTATGCTCCTAATAGGGTAGACCATTAAAAGTGGTCATTGTAAGCTCTAACAAGCTAAATTTATACTGCAGTACTAAATCTTGTGGGTATCATCCCCACCCTAGTTCTACTTTATTTTGGAAGGTTTCTGGGTAACCAAATATTGTGTTATGTGTTATGTATGATTCTTTACTTTCAAGTTATATGCATGCAAGAAAATAAGTTAATCTAATTATGTATTAAAATGATTAAGTTTTATTGGTTCCTGATTCACCNTCCCCCCCCCCCCCCCCCCTCTCAGTCACTGGGCACATCATATAATTCCAAAAATTGGTATCAAAGCTTTGTCACAGGTTTGAATCCCCTTGGGTAATGATGAGGGGGATATTATTGGAAAATGGTCAGTGCTCCCCTTGAGATTCATGACAAGGGACTAACCACCTCCTATGGATTCTATAATTCTAGTGGTCGTATCAAGCATTGATAGGTCAATCTTTTGGTGCAACGACAACCACACTTGTAACACAAGAAACAAGGCTTCTTCTTTCAGATACAATAGAAAATTCTTTGCTCCTAAAGACACTGACAAATTCCAAAGGAGGCCACTTCCTACAGAAATGTACAAACAATTTTCTTTTATTGGAATTCCAGGTTACCCTAATGCAATACCAGAAGATGTGGGAGAAAAACTTCCAAATTTTTTAGGAAACAATATTGTAACTTAAGAAGAGCATTTAAGAATTTTTTTTGATGTTATAGATGATCTAAATATCAATCATGAGGATGTCCTAATGAAAATTTTTGTACAATCCTTAATAGAAGATGATAGGGAATGGTTTAGGAGTCTATCTCATGGTTTTGTAGGAACAATGGATGAACTGATTTATCTATTCAAGGATCAATATGGTGATAAGTCTAATGAAGGATTTTTGCTCAATGAATTCAACAATATAAAGAAGAACTCAAATGATGAAGTAACTGAGTTCAACACAAGATTCCAACGAGCCATGCATAAGCTATTTCAAAAAATGAAGTTGGATCAAAACGTATGTGTTGCTACATATCTCAATGCTTTTGATTCAAAAATGGGTTATGCACTTAGAGATAAGAATCCAAGAACTCCAACAAAAGCTTACAAAATAGCTATGAATATAGAAATTAATAGGAGGATATCAATAAAATTGGGTAAAAGAGATGATCCACACTTTAATAGTAGTCAAAAGGAACCTGAATACAGAGAATACAAGGCTCCACAAAATAACATACCATCCTATAATAATAACTATAACCCGCAAAATAGGATGCAGAATTATCCCTATGGTACCCAATTCAAGGATGGCAAGTCTATTGCTCCACCAAGGAAAGACAAACCTAAGATTAGGACTCCTGATCCCCTACATAAAAATACTATTCACATGTGTAATAAGGACTTTTGGTGTGAGGCCTGTGAGGAACCGCACAATCCTAATTTTTGCATTGTTTCTTTAGATATAAAAGCAAATGAAGAGCAAGAAAAGGATGAAAATTATCTATGTGACTATAGTATGAATAATGCTTATTCATGTCATGACATAGATTCTGATTATGAGATTGAAAATCATGACATATATGGCTCGCAAGGTAGAATGGAAGTACATCAGTAACAAATCTTGTCTAATAGTGAATAGGAAGATAGGGTTGATCACATAAGGTGTTATGCCCAAAATAGTTAGGAACCCTCAATAGTGAGAAAAGCCTCTGATGAAGAAAAAGCTAGAATCACTGCTGTTCTGGTGAACAAAGCAAGAAATAACTATCACCTAAGAAATAGAGTTGTGGGTAATGTTGGTAGTCAGCCATCAGGCATCTTCATAAAACAAAATAAAATAGATGCCAAATATGTACCAAAAAGAGATGGACCTGGGGAAAATGCAAACAAACCTAAGGTCAAAATAGTAAACAAAGCTAATGAACCAAAAGATGTACATGTAGAAAAGGTTAAAATGTGAGAGGCAAGTTCTTCCTCCCCCAAAGTAGAAAATAAGAAATCTAAGAAGGAAGAGCCTGCTGTGAACATTCAAATAGAGGAAAACAATATTATTGTAGAAAAACCTAAAACCTCTAATGTAAAGTATACTCCAGTGGATATGGGCTAGTGTTTATCTCAGATGACTATGAAGCTCCCATTCCTAGAAATGATGAGGATAAAAGAACACAAAGAAAAAGTCCTTTCGGTGTTGAATAATGTATCACAAGTAAAACCTCAGAAACCATAATATATTGAAAAGAAACTCAACAATAAGGAAAAGTAACCTGAGGGGATGATTTCTGAGATCCCTTAGATTACCTAAGCACAAATACTTTTGTAGGGTTTGTTGACCCCTTTTTTCTTGACATTGGTAATAAATGGAAAGATGCTCAAAAATTGCATGATAGACTCGGGAGAATCTAATACATTCATGCCTGTAGAAATTATGAGATCCATGGGATTCCAAGTAGATACTCCTCATGGGCGGTGTCAAGAAATGGATTCAAGAGAAATCCCTATTGTTGGAACCATTGAAGCCTTACCTTACAAATTATTTATATGCCTTGATACAGTGTTGACAATGAGTGTACTGGTGGTTTGTATCCTACCACATTATGGCATGTTGTTGTCCAGAAAATGGAGTGCTTCAATGGGGGCAGTATTTAGTGTGACTTATCCTATGCCACTTTCAATATATCTGGGAATAATGTAAAGGTGTCTAGAGAGGGAAGACCACCTCATATGATAGAATTGCATAAGGATACAAATATTAATTACTATGTTGATATTGAAATGGAAAATTTTAGAATAAAAAGGAGTGCTCACCAGTGTGAGAATGTTGATCCTTTAGTGAAAGAATTGATTACACAGAGTGATGGTTTGTGGAAAATGTATTTTGATGGAGCCTATTCAAAAGAAGGATCAGGAGCTAGAGTTCTACTTATATCTCCATCAGGTACCACATTCAAATATTCTTTTTTGTTATCTTTTTAGTGTACAAATAATACAGTAGAATATGAAGCTTTGTTTCTAGGGCTAGACATTGCTGCTAAACACGGTATAAAGTGTTTAAAATTTTATGGTGACTCAGAGTTAGTAGTAGCCCAAATAAGGTCCAAATATGATGTGAAGAATGACAGACTAAAAATGTACAAACATGTTATTTGGGACCAAATAGAATTTTGTGATGCCTTCAATATAAATTGGATAGAAAGGTCTAGAAACATTATGGGAGAATTCTTAGCTAATGTTGCTTTTAAAACTAATGATTTGACCTTAAATGGGGTATCAATTGTTGAGGTTAAAAGAAGACCAGTTGTCCCTAACAATATTTACAACTGGAAAGTATTTGAAGATGACCAAGATGTCCTTAGATTTCTTCAATGCCTTGATCATTATGAAGACCAGCACATAGATTGTAATAATTTACTTAAGGTCATTAATGGTAAGGATTGTATATTGGGGGATGAGGTTGTCCAATTAAGTTCTAACCAGATTCATAAGGGATTGGTAGAACTAGAGGCATTGTTTGGTAGTCAGAATGAATATATAGCAAAAATAAGCAATGCCAAAATTGAGCAGTTAGAGGAGATAAATTTGGGATCAGAGACCACTCCTCAGGTAGTTTATATTGGAAAAGGATTAGATTCCCATGTCAGAACCAATTTTATAAAATTATTGAGAAAACATAAGCATGTGTTTGCATGGTCATATGAATATTTAAAATCTTATAGGGAAGACCTTTTCCAGCATGAAATCCCACTCAAAATAGATGTGAAACCATTCAGACAAAAATAGAGACCCATTAATCCATTGTTGGCTCCCAAGATGCAACAGGATTTGATGAAATTAAAGGATGCAGGAATTATCTAGTCTATCAGACATTCAACTTGGGTTTCTAACCTAGAACCAGTGATAAAAAAGAATGGTGATATAAGATTGTGTGTTTATTTTAGAAATCTGAATATTGCATCCTTAAAAGACAATTATTCTCTACCAAACATGGAAGCAATGTTGCATAAGGTTACTGGTTGTGAGTTGTTATCAATGATGGATGGTTTTTCAAGCTACAACCAGGTACTTGTGAAACAGTAAGAACAATTTAAGACTGCATTTACTACTCCATGTGGAACTTATGTATATATTAGAATGTCATTCAGACTAATAAATGCAGGAGCAAATTTTCAGAGAGCCATGGATGTAGCATTTAAAGAGTTTATTGATTTATTCATGGTTATCTACAAAGATGATTTGACTGCATTTTCTAAGAAAGTAGGGGATCACTGTGAGCATCTAGGAAAAAAATTAGTAAAGCTTTAGAGTATGGTGTTTCACTAAACCCTAGAAATGTCATTTTGTAGTCACAAAGGGAAAGTTATTGGGACATATAGTGTCCAAAAATGGAGTAAGGATAGACTCTAAGAGAATAGAAGCTATTCAAAAGGTCATTTCTCCAAAGAATATAAAAGGTGTGCAATCTTTCCTAGGAAAGATCAATTTTGTCAAAAGATTCATTGCAAATTTTGCTGAAATTGTCAAGCCAATTATCAAGTTATTAAAGAAAGATGCAAAGTTCCAGTGGAACGAAGAAGCCCAGTTAGCATTTGAAAAAATTAAGAAAGCAGTAAAAGAGGCCCCTATTTTAAAATCTCCTGATTATAGTAAGCCCTTTTCTTTGTTCTCATTTGCATCTTTTCATACTATTGTTGTTGTTTTACTTCAGAAAGATGAGGAGGGATTTGAACATCCAATTGAATTCTTTAGCAAATCTCTCCAAGCTGCAAAAATAAACTATGAAATGATGGAGAATCAGGAATATGCATTGTTAAATGTTGTTAAATCATTCATACCCTACCTAGTTTGTGCCAAAGTTCTTTCATATGTACCTCATTCAGAAGTAAAAGACATTCTTACCCAATCAGAAGTGATTGGTAAGAGATGTAAATGGATTAATAGAATTCAATAATTTAACCTAGAAATCCATATTAAAAAATTGGTTAGAGGACAAGGTCTATCATAACTTATGACAAAAGAAAACCTAGACTTGGTACAGGTGAATAATCTAGTGATACAAGATTCAACAGTCAAGTATTGAAAGACAACCATTCTATGTTGATATCATATATTACCTTAAGAATGTCAAGGGTCCTGAAGTCACACTAGATAATCAAAAGAGGAGTCTCGAGTTACAAGCTCAGAAGTACACCTTAGTTCAAGGAGATCTGTATTGGAAAGACATAAATGGTGTACTATAGTTATGTTTAGATAAAATCCAAGCTAAGAAAGTACTAGTTGAAATGCATGTTGGAGTATGTGGTGGGAATTTTTTTTCTATGACCACTGCCCATAACATTTTAAGGGTTGGATATTATTGGCCTAGTATATTTAAAGATACTCATGCATTTTGTATAAAATGTGATCCTTGCTAGAGGTTCTCAAATAAGTTAAAATTATCAGGTGCCCTATTGTTGAACCCTATGAGTGCTAAAGCACCTTTTACCATGTGGGGTATTGATTTTATTGGAGAGTTTTTAATAGAAATCTAGTGGAGGACATAGTTGGACACTAGTTGCCACTGATTATTTTACAAAGTGGATTGAAGCCATTCCCACTAAAAAAGAAACAAGCAAAGTGGTTACTGATTTTTTACTAGAAAATATTTTTGGTGTCCCTGCCAAGCTAATATGGATAATGCTATGTGTTTTAGATCTGATGAAATCAGAGATTTTTGCAATGAATATGGGATCATAATGTCTTATTCATCCCCATATCATCCTCAAGAAAATGGCCAGGCATAATCCATTAATAAAAGCATTTTGAAGATTTTAAAGAAGACCTTGGAAAAGAACAAAAGAGCTTGGCACACAAAGTTGAAAATAGCTCTATGGGCTGATAGAATAACAGTCAAGAAAGCCACTGTAAGTCACCATTTGAACTTGTATATGGTTTATAGTCTAGGATGCCTATGAACAATTTATTACCTGTATACAAGTTTATTCAAGAAGAAGACCTAGAAGTATCTGATCCAATGAAAGATAGAATAATGCAACTAGCAGAACTTGATGAAATCAGAAGAGAAGGTCAGAAAGAGAATATAAAGCTACAACAAAAAATTAAATATCTTTTTGATAAAAAGTAGGTAGTAGAAAGTTTATACCTGGTGATCTTGTACTCCAATGGAATGTGAGAGTAGAGGATAAAGGGAAACTAAAGAAATTTAAATCCTTGTGGCTTGGTCCCTTTATTGTTTCTCAGAGATTTGGTAAAGATTCCTATATCTTAAAGAACATGAATGAGGAAGAATATGAATTTCTAATGCATGGGCAGTTCTTGAATCCATTCTTTAGTTGAGTGTGAAAATTTTATGCACAAAAAAATTTATGTATTATATGTAAATAAGTGTGTTTCTTTCAGTTGTGTGTTTCTTTCTGCAATAGGTTAGTCAGCATCTTTTGAGTAGTCTGCAACCATAGATTCTGTGGTTCTTGATATAAAGTTGTGTTTAAACATCCTCAGATAAAGCCACTATTGGTTTTATTTCTAGTTTTGTAGTCTGACCAGAAAAAATTTTAAATCCTCAGTCATTTTCATGCTTAAGAGTTGAAATTCTTGTCCAATGCTATAATTTTTCCTTGCAAATAATGATTTTAGCCACAAACCTAGTGAAGAATACAAAAAACCCTAAATCCTAGGTCTGCCTTTGTTTGAAAATGGCTAAAATCCCTAATTCTATCAGTCGTTTTCCTATTTTGAAGTTACTTTATCGTAACATAAAATCTCTGATTTATCATGTGTCTTTTTAAAGATAGTCACTAGGTCTCTTAAGGAAAAGAGAATATTCCATTATGTTATGAGACTTAGCAAAATTTCCTTGTCACGTTATCTCCCAAGGAAAAGAATATACCTCAAATGGAAGGGAGACTTAGCATGGACCATCTATCTTAAGTCAGATCTAATGGTGGTCAGGAAGTCTCTTGATAAACCCCGCAGTTAGAAAATCATTCAGGGACAATGAGTTCCTTTGGTTGCAAAGTCTCCGGAGCAAACCATAGTTTAGTGTCAATTTCAATATTAGTGTTGTCATTGGGGCGCAGAAGAAAGTAAGAGTTAAGTGAAAAATCATGAGACTTGGTGACAACCATCAGATTAAAAGGAGATCCAATGGTTGGCGCTAAGTCACTGTGTAAGTTTGAAAATTCAAAGATGATTCAGCGATTAGGAGACAAAAGGATAACATTGAGACATGTGTTCAAATATGCAAAGGTCATGTGTAAGTCACATAGTCTCTGAGAAAAAATTAAACTAAAGAATTCATCTGGCGACTTGGAGATGATAGTTGCGTAGTCTCATAAAAAATTAGGATTTGCCTTGAAGATATGGAGACTTAGCACAGACCATCAGATGTAGATTGAAAGATCTATGGTAGTCAAGTTATCTCCAGATGAAAGTGATAAGTGAAAATTTATTCAGCGATTAAGAGATAAGGTATAGTCACATTGTCTCAAGATAAATTATTATTTGAAAGGTTTTCTTAGTGACAAGGAGATTATACAGTTTCCAAGTCTCTAAAAGGAAACCAAGGTTAAATATAGGTTATTAGAAGCCTCAGTCGCGAAGTCTCAGAAACAATATGAGTTAAGTGATTTTATTTGGTGACCAAGAGATAACCATTGATCAGGAAGTTGATCATGTGGCAGTCACCAAGTATCGGTAAAAAACCACACTTAAGGGTAACTCTCAGTGATAAGGAGACAATGTAGTCATGAGGTCACTGATAAGAGAACCAGGGTTTGAAAAAAGACTTTTCTTTGATGCCAGGATGTACAGTTGTCATCCAATGAAAGCTAAGGGATTTATGAAAAGTGTGTTAAGAAGTAGCTGAGATGTATTTGAGATAGCCAATAAGATAAAATTTGGATCCTCTTTAGAATATAATAAGGTTTTTTATGAAAAGCACTCATTCAAATTTGATCTCCTGTCACTTTCAGAGGCTACGACTAGGAAAGAAATTGATTTCACAACATGAAGAATTGAAGATAGAAGTGATTGAATCACAATTATATGATTTGTGCATTGATGTTTCTGAAATAAATAGAGGTTACGGTTAATCATTGCATTTTACCAAGAGTTTATTGTTTTCAGAGTGAAACTTGCTAAGTAATTAGTGTATGCAGAAAACATAGCTTCTTGGCTTTGCAGAGTGAAACAAGCCAAGTTTGAGTCTAGAGTCTAGGTAATTCGAGTGGTAATCAATGCTCTAGACCAATTTGAGTGACTTACAATTGGAAGTGAGTGATCTGGAGCTAGATTTGTTTCAATATTGGTAAGAGAAAAGTGTGATCAGAATAGAAGATAAGATGATTCAAGCAGTAAGCATAGCTTCTAAAGGCGGGAAAAGTGGAGATGTAGAGGATGATATGAAAGGGAAGAGGAATTACTTAGAAGAATTCATCACTTTGTTGCCTTTTCTATCCAAAATAGAAAGGTAAATACCAAAGATCTTGTATATGATTTGTCATACATTAGGGATTCTAAAACTCCAGGTTCTTTTGGATATTCAATTTTCAATTAATTTTACAAAAATAGTGATGAAGTTGTTCCAATTTCAAACCCCTGGACTTGTGGACTAGCAAAATTCATAATCCCTAACATATTTGTAGATGTTGATTTCATTCTAGAGATGGCCAATAGGTATGATGTCCTTACTAGGACCATAAAAAGGGATGGTGGGAAATCCCTAGTAACCCTAGATAGGAATTCAATCATGAAGGCATTCAATGTCTATTACCCAATGTCTACGGAGATAAATTTAAAAGATTTAGAGGCCTGATATACAAGAGAGTCTGGCATTGCATCAAAGTTTATCCAAGAGTATCATGTGCCCAGGAAGATGAGGAATTACATAGTGCCTATCCCAGGAAATGATCCCTACTATTATAAGGACTTAAATTTTTACATAAAGTATATTTCATATGCACTATGCAAAGTTTTGGGAGTGGATGGAGGGATTGGGAGAGTAAGTGCAGATATCCTCATGATTGTCTTAGATATGCACATCCCTCATATCAGTACAAGCTATGATTATATTCAGTATATAATCAACAAAATGCATCAAGGGTTTGTTGATATTAGAAACAAGGAGAAAATCCCTAAATTCATGCATTTGATTTTGTATTATAATTGTCCTCTTATGGATTGTCAGAACTTGAGGCCATAGAGGTTTTATCAGAATCAAGCTAACCCAATACAGTTTTGGTTGGGAGTGTGGAACTACACCTCCAGAGAGAAAGAATTTTGTGCTTTTCAGAATTGGATAGTATATCCAATCCTCAAATGTCTAGGTGTAGACAAGACTAGGTTTCCAGTGAAGGTGTTGCAATTGTTGAGATCATGCTAGTATGTTGATAAATGGCTAGGAGACCACAACTGGGGGGATTTTTACTATGAGAAGAATTATACTTTGATCAGGGTTTATGGTTGTACTCACCCACCCCATGTTCTACCATTCCATGTGCCACCTAGAATTGCACCAATGGAATTCATCAGACAATTGATTTTAACACACAAGGAGCACCTAGCTCCTCATAGAAAGGGTACATTTACCCCTAGACAGTTCAGAATCTACAATTTCACAATTGGTAAAAGGGAAGTAAATCTAGTTAATAATTGGATGAGCCATTATAGGATGAATGTGGCCCTGTGTAGATACGCTTACACAAAAGGTTTTATATTGAGTGCTAATAAGCTCTTAACACCCACCATTCCCTATACAAAAGAACATGAGCAATGCATGGAGGAAGAACTTATTAGAAACATACTGGAAGATGAAGAGGTCAATCAAAGGGCTGAAAAATTTAATGAATTAATTGATTTGGAGACACAAGTAAACTGGAAAGAAATCTCTTTTGGGGGTTTCTTCCGAAATTTACTATATCTGAAAAGACTTGATGCCATGATTGAGTCTTATAATTTGTTATGTAATCAACTTGAAGATGCACTTATAGTGAAGGCTAAAGGCCATAAAGGGCATTCTTCATTTGAGTATGATGATGATAATGATGAAGAATATTCAGTTCCTAGCTCCCCTTCAATGGATCAGCCATTTGTTGAAGAACATGCAGCTTAGGGAGAAAATATAGTTGACCTAACAGAGGTACCAGAAACTGAAGTCACTAATGAGCCCCCATTAAAGAAACAAAGAGTAGAAATGGGGGAGCCATATCATGATAAAAAGAAAGAAAAGAAAATGGATAGAATTGGTGCTCTCATCATTGGTAATAGAGCTTATGATCATCAACTTAGGAAGCAGATAAGACAAGGAAAAAACTACAGAAAGATGATGAAGAGGAAATTGAATTGCCTCTCTTAACATGCACAGATGAGAGATTGCTACATCAAGAGCAATTTTTAAATGATGATAACTTTATCAAAACTAAATAGTTTGAAGAGTTTCTTATCTGGAATAAGAAGAATCGGGTGGGTGCACAGTTACAATTGGTAGGAGGAGATCCAGTAACAAGTGAGGCCTTGCAGGCATTGCAAGATTATTATCCTGATTCAGAACAGATCACACTAGAAGATGCTAGGCTGCTGGTGAAGTCTAGTAGAATGTTGTTAGTGGAAAGATGTGACTTAGCCTCAGCCTTCATAATTGACCAGATAAGGAAGCAACCTGATGTCAATCTATCATCATAAATATAGGTTGGAGAGATGATAAGAGGATTTGGATATAATCCAAAATCCCAAGCCCTAGCAATGTGGATCTTAGCTCCAAAGGATCAAAAGCCTTCCTTGTTGAACATACAAGAGAAAATGGAGAGAGACAAGATCATTTGGTCTGTCCAAAACATAGGAGAATTGGAAATTTCTAAAGTTCTCACTCATTTTGCACAAATAAATGAAGCTAAGGAAACTAATATGTCTGAGAGATTCAAGAAACTGGCTAGTGAAACTAATGGTATAGTTAAGGACAGGGAATTGTGTCTAATAAAAATCAAGGCACAGGAGAAGCTAATACTAGAATTGACACAAAAACTACTAGATATGCCTGAAGTTACCCCTATGGAGCATAAAGAAGGAGCAAAGGCTGAAATTCAAACAGATGAAATAGAGTATGCTGCAGCAGAAACAGGGCAGGTGATTAATGAGCATAACAATGTTGTTTTAGGAGCATTGAATGAAATTTTGTAGCATAGGATCAATGTAATAAAGGATAAAATAGATATAGTATATGGAGCCTATGGTAGATTTTCAGGCCTGCAAATAGAAGTAAACAATTTTGTTTCAATTTTGAACCCTTACTATGCTACATGATCAGGAAGAATGGGATTATTTGAAAGGTTAGCATCTTTGCAACCACATAGATCAGATATGCCAGAGATAGTAACCCTAGTTGGGGTTGAGATAGAATAGATAAGGGAAACCTTGTCATTTTTCAAAGGTAAGGTAAATTAGATTGAGGTAATATTTAACATGTTTGGGTCTAATTACAACAGGTTTGTGCCTTCAATAAGATCAAAAGATAGTCAAATCAAGCCACTAAGGGTATGGAGCTCAAAATATGACACTGTGCTACCTAATAAAGAGGTGTATCTTTCTGACAAAGGAGAATTAGATATGGAAAGATACAATAAGGGTCTAGATGAGGCCTTTAAGGCTAAAACAGATTTTAACAAGTTCATTATAGATGTCAAAAGCATTACATATGCAAGGTGGGAGAGGCAGAAGACCCAATTGGAGAGAATAAAGATATTTGAATGGCCCAAGGAAGAAGATGCAACAGCATGGGATTTGTTAACAAATCTCAAGAAGAAAAATCATGTCACTGTATACTTGGATGTAATGGATGAAGAATAGGAGGACACATGGCACCTGCTCTTTGAGCATAGGAAGGTTAGCTATCTTGAAGAATAGTGTAAATTAGCCTGTATTGGCACTCACTAGGTCTCGCTACAAATATCAGAAGCTATCCTAAACACATACAAACAAAGGTGCCAAAGTTCACAAGAAGACAAAGAACAAATTAGCTTTCATTCTTAATTTTTGTCCATCCACCACTTGGTTCTTTCCTGTCTTTTGTCTTTTCTATATTTTAGGGTTAGGTCTTAAAACCATCTGAAGCTTGTTGCATCCTTACTTCTTAAGGATTCCAATATGGTTTTAGTCTATAAATAGATCTTATTGTAACATTTTGAAGGATGATGAAATATAATTACAAGGCAGACTACTACAATTTGTCTCAGCCTCTATACTTTTTGTTTATTGAATTTATTTTGAAGCAGTTAGACATTAATAAAATACATTGCAATCTATGTTTTATATCTTGTGTTGTCTCTTTTATATTTGTTCAATCTTTTATGTGTTTATTTGTAAGGCATTTAAATAGATCAACTACAAGGTAGTTGTGCAAACATTTGTGAGGTCCTTCAAGGAAGGAATAATTCTTTCATATGATACCAGGAAGCTGAATACTGGTATTAAGATCTGATAAACAAAGTTATAGGAGTGAGTGGATAGTTTGTAAGGCATTCTATCTAGGTTGCATTTATTTTCATTAGTCACCTAATTGTGGATTTATATTCAAGATTGACTCTGTAACCCATAGGTCAGGCACTGGTTTATAGTTTTGCAAGTAATTGTTCATCATCCAATATTTAAGATCAATCAATCAATTACATTACATTCATAAGAAATAATACATTCATAAGTAATTGTATTCACGGAGTATACAATTTAGTTTTTTGATTCCTTCAAGAGAGAATCAAATAGGTTTCCCCTCCTAAGTTCAGAGAACTATAAAAGGAAGAAGGATGAGAATCCTTATTACATTACTATTTGTTGTTGTCAAGATAATTGCTTGGCTTATTAATTTATGTATCAGATTATTCACAGACATTTGCATCGTTATCTCCTTAATGATACAGTAAAAGGCATTCAGCAAGTTAGTAAGAAGACATAATCCACTATAATAGTATTGTAAGTCAGTAATCATTCAAAGGTAATACCTGCCTCAGTCAGTGGATCTCAAAAAAGAAGGAGGATCTTATCCAAACCTCATCAATTAGGCTTTTCTTGCATATATAATATTGGAAATATACAAGAGCAAGCATTCATACTAGTTTTAAAAGGTACTTGCAAGAAAAATCCCTAACAGGAAGAAGAGGCTAGATCTGAGAATAAGATGTCTTATACTTTGATAGTGCAATTGTTCTTGAAATGAGATCACAAATATGACGCAATAACATGAATACACAATAACCTAATAAGAAATCATAAAAGGCATGCTTTCATGATGATTGCTAAAGCTTTCCACAATTAAAGATATGAAGGAATTAAATGCCTTGAATGATTGAATGCTTGAATGCTTCTTCTTGTTCCTTGAATGCTTGAGATCATGAATTTTTGAGAGATAGATGCCAAAATAAGGGAGTTGTCTTAGCTAATATACCTCAACTAGACATTTCAAGTCTTAAAACGTGAAGGAGGCCAACATGGATTCATGGATCCTACTAAAATCAAAAGACCTTCCTCTAATTTCAATTTGAGCCTGAATCATAGAGTATGGGGCAATTCCAAAGGATGGGGCAAGTGGACTCACCCTATACTAGCTAATCTGGGCTCAAATTTGAGTCAAAGGTCAATTTGGATATGGTAATGCTCAAAACATGCACAAACTTGAGGTTTTTATATTGGAATAAATACATAAAGACACTCATAATAAAATTGAGCCTATGTATGCAAGTGGTGATTGAATAGATGAAATAACTAAATGGGCACGCCTATAATTAAGGAACCTCATACAAATTAAATAAAGAGAGGACTCGTATTTAAACATTTATTAATTAAATGCATCATAAATTCTAATGGTGCATGGAAGAATGAATAAACACTAAAGTAGGTGCTAAGTAAGCATGGAGTTGGACACCTAAGGAAGTGTATACAATTTATGGCATTATATTTAGCCTCCACTTTAGAAGGAGTATGATTCTACATACATACTCACGATAAATTAGAAGAAAGAGATATGAGAGTAGAGATGATCATGAGAATGTTAGGATTAGTAATACTGAGAGGGGGGTGAATCAGTATTACAACACTATAAACTTAAACCAAGAAAATTCCAACTTAACCAGATAAGTGCTAAAATTAAAAGAACATAAACACAAAACACACAACTCATAACACCATGATTTTTTTGTCAAGGAAACCCTAGCCAATGGAAAACCCTGGTGGGGATGGTACCCACAAATATGCACTAAAAGTATACTATCCTTGTTAGGAGACCTAGCCCTGTTAGGAGTTGATTATTAAATTAGTACATTTCCTTGTTAGAGGAATACACGACCATGTTAAAGGTATACTAAGCTCACTGCTCACACAATAAGAAATGACATTATGTTACAATGCTTTATTAAGAATAAACAATGCAAGCATATGTTATGCTTAGGTAGTTTGAGTTTTATTTTGCATTCCCATCTGATTGATTCTGACATCACAATGCATTCATCCAACTCTTCGTATCCATACCAATCTATCACACATCCATTACATCCATCACTTCTCAAAAAGGTATTCCTATATATACATTGTTACATATCTAGTCAGCTTCCAATTACATCACAAAATATAATTAATAATTATACAAAAATAAATTACCAAGTTGGAAATCATACACTATCAAAACATAGGTAATCCATAATTTGAATCCAGCATAGCACGTTTGGACTTCGCATTATACTCCCTCAATCATTGTAACTATTCATCTACCCTATATCATTGTTACTCTGTCTTTGCATGTCTTTATCATACACTACCAAAACATAGGTAATCCACAATTTGAATCCAACATAACACGTTTGGACTTTGTATTATACTCCCTCAATCATTGCAACTATTCATCTACCCTATATCATTGTTACTTTGTCTTCACATTTCTTCATCACACTGTAACTTACTGTGGTCAACTCCAAAACATAAGTGATCTTAACTAAAGGTCACACATATCCCAAAATAGCTTATCCTAATCTTGCATGTCTTTATTCACCATATATTGTCTTCTCTAAATAAAATTGTACCCCTGTACCCTGTAACTTTACTTCCTGTACTTAGTCATTTTGTAATCCTTAAATCCAAAATTGTGTTTCACACCATGCGATCATCCATAATAGATGTGTTTCCATAAATGACAGTGTTAGTAATAATTGAGAGGGGGGTGAATCAGTGGCCTCAGTAATTTATCCAATTTAAACTTTAATCCACCAATCAATACTTCTCCAATTATTAAGTCCCTACAAGATGCATGCCTTTGAAATACTTGAAACAAATAACTATCTGTCGGTTTACCTTGTCTGTCCTTATTCTCCTTGATAACCGATAAGCAGTAAATTATATTTATCAATACTTAGTAAATATGTAGAGTATACCAATCAATCCATAAATGCTTATGTGAAATGTAAAACAATAAAGTAATGAACCATACACATATAACACAAGGATTTTAATGTGGAAACCCTGTTAAGGGAAAAACCACTGGGACCGGTACCCCAAATTTTTACTCTTCTAAAGTGAGCCATGTTAGGAGCCAACCCTGTTAAAGGTTACAAAAACACGGCTAAGTGCGACCTTGTTAGAGTATTTTTATACATAGGTTGTCACTTAGTATCTAGCATCTATGCTACCATCCTTGAATCAGTCTCATGACTGTCAATAGGCTTTATGCTAATCTTACTACCATCCTTGAATCAGC
>MU224373.1:3330440-3342102 GCA_018584345.1 Thuja plicata
AGCTAGATAGCTAGCCTTCTTGCCTTTGTCCTTGTAATCTTGGGTATCACTTCTTTCTGATCGTCGGTAACCTCTGTAATCTTTGTTATCACCTCTGTCAGATTTCTTCTCAAAAGATCTATTATCATTTATGTCATCTTTTCTTTTAGGACATCTTGCAGCAAAGTGTCCAATCTCTTTACAATTAAAATATATAAGTGGTAGCTTACCTTTGTATTTACCTTTGCCTCTTAGCATTCTTCTTGCCATGAGTGCTTCAATTTCATCTAGATCTTCTTCTTCAGTTTCGCTTTCACTTTCTCTTCTAGATGAGTGTCTCTGACTAGATTTGCTTATTCTCATAGAAGACTTGAATGCAGACTCTAAGCTTGGTAAGACACTATTATCAAAGTTATTCATCTAAAATGAAATCATTCTACCAATCAGGCTATCAAGAGTGACTGTATTATTTGCTACTGCTCTCATTTCTTGAATAGCAGAGACTCTAATAGCATATATAGGCAATAGGGTTCTTAGGATTTTACTTACCACTATCTCCTCTTCAAGTGTACCTCCAACACCTCATATAGCATTAACTACTTCTTTTATTCTTGTGTTGTACTGCGTGATGTTTTCACCTTCTTTCATTCTGAGATCATCAAACTTTCCTCTAAGGCTTTCTGCCTTGGCTCTCAGAACATTTGCATCACCTCCATGTAAAAGTTTCAACTTGTCCCACATTGTCTTTGCATTTTTTCAGTCTTTGAGATCCTCAAATTCAACATTAGAGAGTGAGGTTGAAAGCTCTATAACCATGCAATTATGTTCATGCTTTACTCTTAATTGATTTATTGTCAATGGTCTTGTAGGCTACACATATTCAGTATCTAAGTATTGAGTAACATCATTTCCAATACCTGATAAGTGAATCTTTATCCTACTTTTCCATGAAGCAAAGTTGTCCTCATTTAACTTGGGCACATCTCGTTTGTTCATCTTATGATCTTTACTTAGGTCTTGAAACCTTCCTTCTAAGCACACAAGCTTTAATACCAATTGTTAGTAATAATTGAGATGGGGGGGTGAATCAGTGGCCTCAGTAATTTATCCAATTTAAACTTTAATCCACCAATCAATACTTCTCCAATTATTAAGTCCCTACAAGATGCATGCCTTTGAAATACTTGAAACAAATAACTGTCTTTCGATTTACCTTGTCTGTCCTTATTCTCCTTGATAACCGATAAGCAATAAATTGTATTTACTGATACTCAGTAAATATGCAGAGTATACCAATCAATCCATAAATGCTTATGTGAAATGTAAAACAATAAAGTAATGAACCATACACATATAACACAAGTATTTTAACATGGAAACCCTGTTAAGGGAAAACCACTAGGATCGGTACCCCAAATTTTCACCCTTCTGAAGTGAGCCCTATTAGGAGCCAACCCTATTAAAGGTTACAAACACATGGTTAAGTGCAACCTTGTTAGAGGATTTTTATACATAGGTTTTCACTTAGTATCTAGAATCTATGCTACCATCCTTGAATCAGTCTCATGACTGTCAATAGGCTTTATGCTAATCTTACTACCATCCTTGAATCAGCCTCCTTCTTAGACTGTCAATAGGCTTTAGGTAAGACCGATGCTACTATCATGAGTCAACCTTCTAGTAATCTGTTAGGATATACCTCAATTACAAAAGACTGTTAATTCCTGCTCTATTAAGAGACTTAATGCTTCAATGGTTAAACTTAAACAAAATGACCTATTTCTAATGCAACTTAATTGCAGATTTTTAGATCTATTTACTTACAATATCTTTATGATCAATACATCAATTCAATTCCTTTGTACTTAACTCTTTCTACTCTGTGATGTTCTGCTTTTCTGTTCGTCGGTGTCTGCAAAATTCTTTTGCTCTCCCTTAGCTTGATTGATCAGGACTGCATGAAGTTTATCCTTCATCAATTTCTTTTTAGAATCTTCTATCAGTTCACTCCCACGTGTATCTGATTGCTTATGGAAGTGAATTATGCTTTTCTCTTATATAGACATGAAGTTCCTTAATTCTAGGTTCTTTATTCTTGCCATGAAAAACAATCTAGCCAAATTGATTTACGGCTTTAACTCCTGATTTATCTCATAGTTATCTTCTTGCCAACTATACAAATCACTTACTTAAATGTGGTCAAATAAAAAAAATCAAACAACTAGTTAAGTATATCCTTTAGCTCTGCCAGCTAGATATTTTGTCATTTTCTGATCTCTCTGTTCTGTCGGTCAACTCTGCAGTTTGTCACCGGTGACAACTGTCACTTTCATCGGTGCAGCTTCAGTTAGCTTTGGGATCTCTATCTGTCGGGCATCATTGGATTTTTCTCGTCGGGCAATACTATTTTTATCTTGTCGAGCATCCTTTGATTTTGCTTCATCGGGCAACACTGTCTTCTGCTCGTCGGGCATCACTGTGACTTTATCTCTGTCTTTACCGATGGTGTGCACTCCGCTGGTGTAGTCTATCACTTAGTGAATACTTGACTTTTATGCATTGCTGAAAGAATAACCTTTATTCTATTGATTCTCTGAAGTCTTTGGCATTATGTATATGACCATACAAATGATATCAAGTTGACATCAATGACAATACAAACCATTAACTGATTTAATGTCTTGCATCATCTTCAACTTAACATTATCAAACATTCAATCAGTTATATGTCATCAGATGGTCCTCAAGTGTTCCAAAACACTTCTGAATGAACCAGTTTCCAACAATCTCTCCCTTTGGCATTGATGGCAACACTTAGTGAAAAATGACTAAGTTTCAATACCAAAAAAAAGATATACACAACACTCTTTATCTCCTTTACATACATATTCTCTACTCTTTACATTTTTCATATCTTCTCTTCTCCCCCTTTGACATCAATAAAAAAGGTATAAAAAATGTAGAATACATAACAAAATTGTGCCACTTCTTACAAAAAAAATTATACCACCTTTAGGACATCTTGGAAGGATCTCTCCAAGATCTTCACTTCCTCTAACCAAGTCTTCACCAGTATCTGACTCACATGAATCATCCCATTTAGTGAAAAAGAAGATGTCTCTACTACCTTTAGCTCGGGAGGAATATGTTTGGTGAGGGCTCGTGTTGTCTTCTCCATGTCAGAAAGATGGGTCTCAAGAATTGATAACTTAGGAGTGATTAAACTCTTCACCATACCAAATCTTCCCATAAATCTCCCTTTCTCTCTATCCAAAAAACTTATTTTGTCCAATATCATAGACACTTCTCTGTGTAACTCCAATATAGAGTGTGAAGAGGTCTCACAAATGTCCATCATCTTGTTCAGAGTTAGTATGTCCTTTGTTATTATATCCTCAATGTTTTTGACATGTCTAATAGGATTTATATAGTAATTGTATAACTTACTTCCATATGATACACAACTCCTCGCTCAGATATAGTTTTGTTTAATATGCCGAAGATCCATGAGATAGACTTGAAAACTTCTTCCAACTTTTTTGTGAGGTACTTCTTCTCTTCTTTCTCTTCAACGATCTTCTCCAAGGACTCATAGTAACTGTCAAAGTCATCCAACACCCTATTCAAGCTCTCTGCACTATCCTTTGATTGGAAAGCAAAAGGTATAGGTAGAAGTTTTTTGACTATATCAAATACTCTTTCCATTACCCGTGTATTATTCTCACCTTTATGCTCAGATATCTCTTTCACTTTAGTAAATTCAATGTAGGATAACTTCATTAGCTCATCCACATCCATATTCTCAACATCAGTGCTCAAATTCTTATCTCCACTTGCCAACAATAAAGATGAAGAAACAGATGCATGAGTTTCCTGTTTCTCTTCAACTTTATTTACTATTTCCTTCGCTGCTTAAGCTTCACTCACATTTTTCTCTTCTTTATCTATCATTTCTAGAACAATGCTTCCTTAAATATTTATATCCTTCTCAAAAGGATCACTAACATCCTGTGAGGTTTCCAATGACATAGCCACACTAGAAACAAAGAAATCTAGCTGCTTCACAGTACTCAAAAATTGACTAGTGTATTCGCCCTTTGATTTGTCAAGGGTTATTTCTCCCATCCTTGATGACTCACATTTTTCAATAGTTCTAGGCTTAGTAGCCTTTGGTGGTGAGGACTTCTCAGGTTCATTGTCCATCAAAACTTTATCCACAACCTTTTGTATTTCCTCAATCACTTCATTGTACCGTCTCTCAATTATCTTTACTAATCTTACTTAGTTCTTAGCAAAGGTTTGAAAGAATTAAAAATCTTCTCCATCTCCTTAATAGAAACAACAGGTAACATTTCTTCAATTGCTTGTACTCCAATTGCTTCATCTTCTATCTGTGCTAGTTATTTCCTCAGATCTAATTTCTCATAGAGTTCCTCAGGTATACTACCTTCAACTTCTAACAAGTTCTTCTTAAAATCAAGTAAGTGACTTATTATCATGTCTTCAATCAAAGTCTGATCAGGTGCATCATGCCTTACATAGTATCTAGATAAGCTATTAAGTTTTCCTTGCTCAACTATTCTCTTCTCTAGTATCTTTATTTCAGGTTTACAAATATGTTTCACATCTGGACTCTTCTCTTCTACTTTCTTCTCTACTCCTTTCTTCTCTTCTCCCTTCTCTTCAACTTATGTCCTTTGTCTCTTAGGCAAAGATTCCTATTTAGTGGACCTCGTGTTCCTTCTCAAAAATTCCATAAGTTTCTATTCTTGTGATGTTCTCTTTGGTGGTGTAGGTGTTGTTTCAAATATATCAATCATAGTAGAAGGTATACTAATTACCTTATCAACTTCTGCAGGTGGAAGGGTTGTAGGAGTAGTGCTCTCCAATCCAAAAACACTCTTTGTCATATTATTTCTTATCTCTTTCATCTCCTCCTTTGTTATACCAGCCTTGGCTGCTAGATCATCTACCAATTTTTCTACTTTACTCTTCCTTACACCTCTAGTCTGTTCTTCCCTTATCTTCATTGAATTCTCTTCATAGGTGCCCTATATTTATTTGGATGGATCAATTTCTAAGGATAGTATGTGTTCAACTTGAATATTCAAAACCTCAAAACTGACTTCATATCCCAGAGGATAACACCACTTCATCCTAGGTTGTACTACCTCAAAGTAGACACAATCAGTTTCAACCATTGAACAAATTGTATCCTTGTATTTTTCTACCAATGCCTCAGGGATCCTCACTCTTTCCTTCATCTGTCGCTGCAAGATTTTAATCATCCCAAATAACTCACCATCAACCCATGTATTGTTTTGTCTTCTATAGCTTTGTGTGATCTGAATTCCAGTGGGTTCACTGTCCTTCGAAGCTCTAGGGTGCATACCAGGAAAAGTATGTACAATATGAACATACATGTGTATCAATAGAGATTTAAGCCTAGATGCCTTTGACTTGTCCTTCTTAATTTTATTTACATTCTCCAAAAATTGTTGTGCAAGTATTTCACAAAGGTTATATTTAATGTTTTCCTTAACCATTCTATATCCCATCAAAATCGCTCATGCGGATACTCAGTTAGGTCATCTATTGTAATGCAGTTTGTATCCAAGAATTTTTTAAACCAATTTGACATCTTGCTGAAATATATAATTGATATTCATCACTCTCTTATCCATCACGAAGGTGTTAGGGTTTCCACATATTTCTTTATGTTTTTCTCTGCAACAAGAATGAATCCAGAATTATCCAAACCTGTTATAATATGAATCAACTCACAACATATCTTAACAGGCTTATCTCCAAGCCAAATGAACTGGTCGTGTACTCTGCTCAGAATGATTTTATTCCGTTCCTCTTCATCAAATTCATAAAGTTCAGTCATCTACATGATATTTAAATTTTCAAGGTGTACAAACTCAACTTTCATCTTTTCATCTTCTCCAATCATGTCCTTCATCTCTTAATATATCTCAAAATCTACCATAGATTCATACTTACAATGAATGTAAGCCCTTATGTCTTAGACATGTAGAACATCATAGGGTATTTGTGAAAATGCACCTTCGGGAGCATCTTTAGTTGATTTGAATGAGTTTTTCTTAAATTTATACCTAGGCCTTTCAGCGACATCAAAAATCAACGAAGTATCCATAACCAAAGCTTCAAAAAATATCTAAATACCTTTTATCTACCGATTCCGTAAATTTTTGCTTCAATCAAATGTTCAACAGACTTTCTTCTTTTCTTCTTTTTCTCTAATCTTTTATCTCCTTTGGGTCTATTCTTCAAATGATGTTTAAACAAGTTCTTTTCATTAACCTTATGCTTCGCTATGTAAAGAGCTAATACAGTTCCCAATAAACTCATCTCTGCACATGATCCAGTCGATTAATAATCTAGTGATCATAGGATATAGATTGTAAGGAAATGCGATCGCATACATGTGCTCCACAACATCTCCATATACTCTCACTAAGCTCACAACATCTTACTCATAATTAGGGGCTGGATAGATTTTTGATGTTTCCTTCCAATGCTTCCCCCCAGACCATGCTTAGCTATCTAGGTTGATGTAGTAATGTTAGCATCAGGTGAAGGATCAACATCATCTATTGAATCTCCCTGAAACAATACCTCACTTGTTTATTTAACCTTCCATACCTTACCACTATTTTCATCTTCTGGTTTTCTGAAATGACTCTTCAATTCATCCATGTATTCTGTAAGACTCTTACCAGTATCACCAATATTCTTCTTTATAACCATAGGTGGTGGTCCTCTTCTGTTATCAGTTCCATTATACCAACAAAACTTTGCTATATGTTCTGGATTGTTACATTTGTATCATGTAGGAGGTGGTCTATTCTGATTAACCTGCAACTTGCAATACTATGCGATGTTCCCAAAGTTATTGCATTTGTAACATGTGATTTTAGCTGTTGTTTCTTCCTTAATGTAATCTTACTTGATTCTAGATTGATCAGGATTCCTGCATTCTTCTTTCTTGTGTCCATATGCATGACAATTGTTGCAATAGCCATCAAAGGATTTGTAAGGAATTTTACTTCTGTAGTCTCTCTTCATGTGTCCAATTTTTTTGCATTGAAGCATCTACCTCTGAAAGGTCTGATATTTTCTTTAGGTTTTTCAAGATTAGTTTTTTCATCATCAGTCTTCACTTCAAATTTTTCTTCCTGAGTCTTTGAACATTCAGCTTCATTGAAGCCAAATCTAGTCATGTCTCCTTTAGGTTTCTAATTATCTCTCTACTCATTAATCTTACCACTACTCATATGAAGTTTTTCAATTTGTTTCTTAGCTTCAACAAGTTCTCCTTTTACGATCTGATTATATTTCTCTAAATCCATATATTTGTTCTTGTAGTGATCAAGTTCAGTCTACATTTGTTCCATCCGAATATTAGCACCTTTTAAGGTTTCTTTAACTTTGTTTCTAGCATCATTTTCCTGTTGAATTTCTTTATCCATCTAAAAGGAATTAGTTTCATGATTAAGCTTCAAAGCATCTTTCTCTTGTTCAAGATGTTTTATCTAATTTGATGTGTCATTGTTAGAATCCTCTTTTATCTTATCCATAAGATCTTGTCTCTTTATATTTTTGGAAAGTTCAATTTGTTCTTTTATTTTCTTGATGAATCCCTCTACTCTTCTCAATTTGAATTTCAAGTCACCATTTTCTACTTTAGCTTTATCCAGGTCTTCAAGTGTTGCTTTAAATTTTTCTTCCAAACTTTCAGAATCTATCCTGATCTCCCTTAAGCTGTTAGGATTTCTCTCCAAGGGCCAAAAGATTTGATACCAATTGTCAGGATTAAGTAATACTGAGAGGGGGGTGAATCGGTATTACAACACTTTAAAATTAAACCAAGTAAATTCTAACTTAACTAGATAATTGCTGAAATTAAAAGAACATAAACACAAAACACACAACTCATAACACCATGAATTTGTTGTCGAGGAAACCCTGGCCAAGGAAACACCCTGGTGGGGATGGTACCCACAAATATTCACTAAAAGTATACTATCCTTTTTAGGAGACCTAGCCCTATTAGGAGTTGATTATTAAATTAGTACATTTCCTTGTTAGAGTAATACAAGACCCTGTTAAAGGTATACTGAGCTCACTGCTCACACAATCAGAAATGAGATTATGTTACAATGCTTTATCAAGAATGAATAATACAAGCATCTTCTATGCTTAGGTTGTAGTTCACATTACCATCTAATCGATTCTGACATCACAATGCATCCATCCAACTCTTTGTATCTATACCAATCTATCACACATCCCTGACATCCATCGCTTCTCAAAAAGATCTTCCTATATATACATTGTTACATATCCAGTTAGCTTCCAATTACATCACAAAATAGAATTAATACTTACACAAAAATAAATTACCAAGCCGGCGATCATACACTATCAAAACATAGGTAATCCACAATCTAAATCCAACATAGCATGTTTAGACTTCACATTATACTCCCTCAATCATCGCAACTGTTCATCTACCCTGTATCACTATTACTTTATCTTCACATGTCTTCATCAAAGTGTAACTTACTGCGATCAAATCCAAAAATAAGCTATCTTAACTAAAGGTCACACATATGCCAAAATAGCTTCTCCTAAGCTTGCATGTATTTATTCACCATATACTATCTTTGTTGAACAAAATTATACTCCTGTACCGTGTAACTCTACTTCCTAAACAGTCATTTTGTAATCCTTAACTCCAAAACTATGTTTCACACCATGCGATCATCCATAATAGATGTGTTTCTATAAATGACAATCCTTAAGTGTTCTAGAACACTCCTGAATGAACCACCTACCAACAGGGAAAGACTTCAAAGAGATAAGACACCACTAAGTTTGAGGGAGCAAGCCCCCAACCCAGGATCTTAACTCCTACAACCATGTGTAAGGGCACACAAAAAAAAACTAGGAAAAACAAAAATAAAAAATAAGGCTCCAAGTCAACTAGTTTAAGAGACCTTAGTAGTCAAAATGTCTCAACGTCTAATATCATTCTCATAATTCTATTGCAAGAGCACAAGGGGTCGCATGGAAATATTAAGAGCGTACATCAAAGATGAGACAAGATTCCATGATCCAATCAACTAGAAAAGTGTTGTAAGCTATGGGATCATGGAGGAGAGAGAAAGAAAACCATGAATTACATAGGCTAGAAAATGGTGTTGTTCTAGGTGATCCATGAGAAGAGAGGAGGAAGAGTTGAAATCAAGTTGTACTATACTAGTCAAATAATCCTAAAAGAGAGTTTGGTACAAAGATGGAGTTGATATTCTATCAAGCTATGTTATGATAGTCAACCCATCTCAAGTATAACCAAGAAAAGCATTGATGGAAGAAAATCTACCAAAATAGGATTTTCCCCAAGGAAATCCTTGTCTCCATAGGAATTTGCAAAAACAGGCACAAAGGAGAGTCATTTGGCCCCAGCAAATTATATTATGCTAGTGTACTCAACTTAGATTTTTTGAAATAAAAGTAACCAAAATATTTGTAACAAGGAGGCCATATATGCCCCCCTTATGATGGACAAATACTTGACTATTTTGACATTTTAACGAAAATAAGAATAAGGATAAACACCTTCAATGCAAAGGAGAATCCTTTAAAAACACTCAGTCCAAGTGTAATATCCACCTGTCTTCTATCATTCCTAGTTGTGATGTAGTATGTTGACACTTTGATTATTTTATGTACATCATATTGTTAGTTAGATGAAAAATTATTTGCATATTATGATGTTATTTATATTTATGATATTACTCACCCCATACTTGCATGTGAATGGTTGGCATGTATATTTCATATTTCTGTTTGACGTGCCTGATATGGTGAGGGACGGAGTTGTAGTTACTTGTTTGCGATATTCACATGATGTACCGATCCCTATCATTGTTTATTTTATATACATGTATGTACATGCTCGGCTTGGTGATGACAAGTTTGTAGGTATCAGACATCGTCTTCCCTGAATTGGCAATAGTGAGTGTGCCCTTACATATGTCTCAATGGTAAAAGAGGGGAGATAACATTCAGGCCTAAATCCTTATCCTAAAAATATATTTTGTCCTAAAAATAGACAAGTATCTCATTGATTATCCTATCTGAATCTGTTAAGGTGACGTAGGATTCGTGAGATCTTTTGTATTTGCTTGTTGCTTTGGTTTTAGTTGATTTTTCTGTTTGGATGGTTTCACTTAGGTTAATGTTGCATTTTGGCTTATTTTGGTAAATGATTATTTAAGGTTAATTATTAATGTTAAATGATTACACCTTTAATAAGGTTAAAATATTAATATATGACTATTTAATTAATAAATATTAATTAAATGTCTATATTTGATTTAATGATTTAATTCTAAAGTGCTAAATTAATAATTAAGATTCAATTAATATTAAATCTAAAAATTGGAAATTAATTGCATAATTAATTTAATAATATTACTTTAAGTTGCATAATTGATTTATTTAATTAAAATAATATCATGCTTTTCGAATGCACTTTTCTAATAATTATGACTTTGACTTTATTTTGTAAAGCTCACTCGTGCAAACTTCATTCAAGTTAAAAATTGAAATTAAAGTATTTTCTTTTAATTTTAAATTAAAATTTAATTCCTAATTAGGGTTGCACTTTTTAAACCCTAGTTTCCTAACTTATCTATATATCTTATTTGAAAACCATTTTAGGCATTCAATCAGGTTGAAGGAGAATTTGGAAGTTAAAGAAATTTTGAAAGCTCTGGAGTATTTTGGATTGCACCATACTTCGTCATTGTTTCAGATATATTCTTCATTGTTAAGGTAGGGTTTGAAACCTCTGAAATTCCAGTATTCAGATCCTTGTCTTCTATGTGTCTAAAACACTGGAATCCTTTGTGTGTATTACTTGTATGTTATTGTGTTTGATTGATTAAATCTGAGGAAAATGACATTGGACTATTTCTAGGGTTTATTCTTCCTATTTGTTCCAAATCTATATTTTGGCTTTAGGGTTTCATTAGGAAAATACCAGTTTTCAAAAGGATTATTATTGTTTTCCCAATTAGGGTTCTTCTAGATTATGGTATTTTATCCATTGTTAAAATGCGTATTGCATGTTTTTAAAAATAATATATGTATTACATGCTTTTATTATTAAAATGTATTTTGCATGCCAAAATAAATATTTATTTAAATAATATTTCATGTTTTCTAAATTGAATATTCACACACACACACACAAAGATATATATAGAAAAGTTAAAAAATAAATAAATTAAAATTAAAATATTTCAATAACCCACATCCCTTCTCCCTTATCTTTTCCCATACTTAACTATATATTAAGTTTTGTTTTTTGTATAAAAAAAATCCCACCTAACATGGTCTCCCCTGTTGGAATAATGATATATTTGTCATTAGTGAAAACACTTAGTGAAAACACTTATTCAATTTTGAATTCTTACCGAGCTCATCACTCAGTCCACAGCCTATACCGAGCATTCAACAGTTAAACAGTTCATACCGAACAGAACAGTGGTCACCGAGCATATGAACAGATCAGCAGTGTTTACCGAGAAGAGAAACATTTACCGAGCAGACGGTAGTCACCGAGCTTCATCATATCTACCGAGTC
>MU224373.1:3348440-3375825 GCA_018584345.1 Thuja plicata
GAGTGCATACTTCATTGTATGTTTGTAAATCCTCTAATAAGGTGGACCTAGCAGTCCAAATTGCTTCTAACAGGGCAGATCATCAGAAGTGATCATTGTAAGCCTTAACCGGCCAACTTTATACTGCAGTACCAAAGTTTTGTGGGTACCATCCCCACCCCAGTTTTACTTTCTATTTGGAAGGTTTCTAGGTCACCAAATCTTTGTGTTATGTGTTATGAAAGATTACATTTTCATGCTTGCAGTAGATTAGATGAATGAATGGTTAAAGAATATAAAAGTGCAGAAATGTTTTAAAGTTTTAAGTGTTACTGATTCACCCCTCCCCTCTCAGTAACTTGGTTAGTCCTGAATATTTCCAACACTCCCCACTCCCACTTTGCTTTGGGGATTTTGCTTTTATTTTAATGCTTTATTTATTTTATCTTTAAAAAAAAGAGACTTATGTGGGATAAGGGGAAAAGGTGGGGTAAGGGAAAAAGGTGGGAGGTGGGATCGCTCGATCCCCTTTAAATATATTTATTATTTATTATTTTTTAAAATTTATTTTTTTTGTCAATGGGCTTTTGGTCTACTAGTGAAGTTGAATGGTTCTAAATGAGCCCACTTGGGATCAAGTCTTGTTGAGCGCAAGGCTCTGACATCATAAGGGATGAGGTCGAGATCGTGCCCCAGACGAATTTGACGGAATGGATACCCCCAGTCCTTGGCTCTTAGTTGAAGAGGTGTTAACCTATAGGCTCGTGCTCCTGTACTGGATAGCAAAAATTCTTTGTGGTGGCCCTCGTTGGGCTGGTTGCTCACACGTTTCATGCCTCTGCTGGGCCACCTTGCTCGCAAGTCCGAACCTCTATAAAAAACATTATTTTTTAAAAAATTTAATTTTAGTTTATTTATTATTTAGATTAGTTATGAATAAGTTTATTTAGTTTATAATTTATTTTATTTTAAACTTCTGTTTAATTAGTTTGTTTTTATATTAATTTAGATTATATTAATTTTAATTAAATTTATAATTTAATTTAAAGTTATATTTTAAAATATAATTAATTTATATTTTAGAATATATTTAATTTTAAGTTATGTTTTATTTAATTAATTGTACTTTATTTTTAGAATAAAATATGATAATTTAATTAATTAATGACTTATATTTTGGTTATATATTATTTTTAATTAAATTTATAATTTAACTTAAAATTAGAATTGAGATTTACTTATAAGTTAATTAATTAATTTATAATTTTGTATGGTTTGAAATTATAAATAATTTAATTAATTTATGATTAACTTGGGTTTTAATTAATGTTAATTTTATTGTGTGGTCAAATGGGAGTTTATGTTTGGGTTTTGTTTTGTTAGTGGTTGATGATCGATCATGGCTAGTGCTAAGCCCTAGGAGGGGATTGTGTCTTTCAAGGATTTAAACTTTTTACTTTTGGGATCATAGTATGAAGAGTTCATAACCAATTTGATGTCATGATTGTTCATGTATTGTTTTGGGTGCATCTGTGACTTATGTTGTGTAGTCTTTGAGTTCTCAATCATTATTTTATTTAACCTCAAGGGGTGACAATTATTGTTTTGTTGGGTTTATTTGTCAACTTGGTCACCTTGTATTTTCTATTGTGATTGTTCTATCATTTGAATGATGATTTTGGAATATGTTTTACTTCATGTTTGGAGAGAGATGCTCTGTTATGATACCACGTGGATTTGGTATTTGATTTATTGAGATGTCCAGTATGCGATGGACAATTTGGATCCTTGTATAGGATGTATTGTCTTTACTATGATCCAACATTTGCATTGGTGATTTTCATCACTTGATATTTTATGAGAAGTCCTTTATAGTGTTTGGTTTTATTTTCTCTTTAGTTCTTATGTTGGGAGAATTAGGGTAGGTTATCTAGGAAAATAGAGGGGAAATGGCTTGCAAGGGGGGCCAAGGCCCTAAGAGGCTGATGAACTATAACTAATTAAATGTTTGAAGATGTTAAGTTGATGATCACCAAGACACAAAAAGTTAATGCAAGACATTAAATCAGTTAATGTATTATATTGTCATTGATGTCAACTTGATATAATCTGTATGGTCATGGACATACTGCTAAAGACTTCAAAGAACTGAGTCATGTGTTTATGAGTCGTTACTTTATTGTTTATGAGTCATTACTTTATTGTTTATGTGTCATGTGTTTATGAGTCATTACTTTATTGTTTTGAATTTCACATAAGTAAATCTGGATTGATCGGTATGCAATAGTTATTTACTATGTTGCGGTAAATAGAAAGACTGTTTATCGGTAAACATACAGTAGAAGGTTTTACAAAGCATTTCGACAAGTATTAATTTGATATAAGTGGTTCAAGGCAATCATCTTATAAGACTAAATATAACTAGAGGCTTATAAATGTGGTAATAAGTTTTTGGGTTTATTTAAGGATTAATTTTTGAGGCCGCTGATTCACCGCCCCCCCCCCCGCCTCCCCTCTTAGTTATTCTAACAAAGGCTACTAGGGTAACTTATTGTAAGTGACCTAATAAGTGACAACTTAATAAATCTAATAGGAGAGAAACATTAATAAGATAATTATGTGCCTCACCCATGCCTTGAGTGATAGTACATATTAAGGATGGGAGTGGGAGAAGATGTTTGATTGAGGTCTTACATGGTTAGAATCCTTGTCTGTATGAAAGGATTACTGAGCCATATATGGTCACTTGAGTGTCAGTGTCCAGAGAGGCTACCGGGACAAAACTCAAGGGTTAGACATTTTTTATGACACTTCCCTATATGTGTTCTAGGTTCCTATATTGCATTTGGTACATATGATTTGTGACTCAATCTTTCATACTTGAAAACCTTGTAATCCTTTTATTACCATTTTATCTAGTGTACCTTTGCATTAGTCTTGCTTGTTTGGTTGTTTCCTTGAGTGAGGCTTGGTTTTATCTCCTTAGCATGGTGGGAGTGGACCCTCTGGGTTTCACATGGTTGGGTGGTAGTGATTCTTATTACTATTAAGATCCGGCGTTCGTGTTATTGTGCATGGATGATCTTTATTGTTTCTTCTATCATTTTATGCATTGTTTGGAGACTTGTTATTGTCATCATGAGATGATATCAAGTATTCTATGATGTATTGATTTGAGATATCTATTCAAGAGATGTTTATGTACTTGTATTGTAATTGTGACTTCATTCACTATTGTTATTCATGCAACGTGTGTAGTGGAAGATATATTATCATGTATGCCATGATCTATCAATTGTATCTGATTATTTATATCTTTGCTTACATTGATATAATAAATGTATCTTGTTATTCAGTTGTTCTATACATGTTAGTTTACCTTATGATTGGTGATCCTAGTTCACACTTCGATTTGGATTTTATAATGAATGTAGGATATATCTTGTGATTACTTTTTGGGTAATCTTAGTAGTTTAATTAATGTTGATAAAAGTAACACCACGTCTTGGAATACTTCAGAATACTAACTAAGTTAATGCACTTTAGTTTTAAGTTATGTTTCACTTGCTTCCACATCTATATTGTCTAAATATTTTTTTTTTAATTATTAGTCAAGTTAATGTAAAGTTAGGTAAAGTTCTCATGGGTTCCAGGGTGGGGCATTACACCAAGTAAAATAGGTCACAACTCTTATGAGGCAAGGAAGAGATGATTGTAAAGAGATATCTTGAAACAAGTGTAAAGGAATCCTATGAAAGGAGGAAGATTTCCTTAATCCATTACATATACCTCCAAGGGATATATTGAACAAAAACAACATCATTAACCAAAGAGAGGGACATAAGAAAAGGAATTCACACATTCTCCATTGCTAGGTAAAGGGATTCTTGATGAACAATAACACACTTTTAGCCCCCAAGTAAGGGATTTGTTTACGATAGATATATGCTTGCAAACAAGAAAGAGGTTGTGATCAAGGATATACACCTCTTGTTAAAGAGAGAATCCTTGATCAAACAAAAATTACATGTAATAAAGGACATTACATGATAAACACACATCACTCAACCAAGGAAAAGTGCATCCTTAGAAAGGGTAGGAGACTGAAACACTTCTCTTTCCCCCTAGCCATATGGACAAGGATAAGAAAGGCTATTATGTTGATAAAAATGTATGATTGCAGCTTAAATTGTACTACCATGAATGACAATGGGGCCCCAAAGGAGAGGCTAACAATGTCACATCGTGTGGAGCAACATAATAGGTGTGTGCTAAAATGTTGACACACTTCTATGAGTCATTGTATTCAAGATTGCTCAAGAATGAGGTCTCAAATGGTGACTCATAGCTCCCTATTCATGGAGTGCAAGGGTTTATGATGAAGGCCCTCAATTTAGACCTATTTTATGCCCATGCAAGTACACCATGAAATGAGAGATTCAAAGAGGAAGAGAAAGACTGCTAGTCTCTATGATCATCAACTATGCATTGCAAATGAAAATGGAAACTATTCTATATGATAACGATGCATGAAAGGAAATATGCAAACTAATCTATGAAGGAAATATGCAAGATTAATCTATTGAAAGGAAATATGAATCTAAATTAACATGAATCTAGTCTAAATGGATTGTCATGGATGCATGAGAGAAGAAGACAAGAAGAAGAGAAGTTGCATGCTTCAAGCTAAAATGCTCAAACTCTCCTCCAAAATTGCTCTCCAAACTTGCAGCATAACAATAACATGAAAACTTGATATCTCTCAAATGAGAAGGAGATGGCTCCTTATAAAGGAAAGTGTGGAGAGGAATGCATCCTCAAGAGCAATGTGGGATAAATCCCTAAAAGGCAAGTGAGAGGAAAAAGCCCACCACTTAGGAATATGTGTGGAGAAAAAAGAGTTTTATTTATTTTTTATTTGATTTATTTCCTTTTTTTGTCAAAAAAAGAGTTTTATTTATTTTTTATTTGATTCATTTCCTTTTTTTCATCAAAAAAAGAGCTTTAAGTGGGGATTTTATTTATTTAATTAGACGAGGAATTTTTTCTTTTAATTAAATAAGATTATTTAATTTTTTTTTTAAAAGATTTTAATTAAATAAGATAAGATTATTTAATTAAAAGAGAGATTTTATTTTAATTAAATAAGATTATTTTATTTAATAAAAAGGGATTTTCTTTTACTTAAATAAGATCATTTTATTTAATTAAAAGGGGTGTTTTCTTTTAATTAAATAATATTATTGATGAAATGATCAAACCTTAGGAAATATTGAAATAATTTAATTAATTATGATTTGATCAAGGAAATTGATTTGAATTGAAAATGTTGCAAGGCATTGATTCAAGAATTTGGTAAATTGATTATGTCATTTGATAAATTGAAGAATGGGGGCCCATAGTCTAGGCGACCATTTTAGGGTGCATACGTTTGTCCCTCTTTGACTAATGTGTGATCTTTATGGGAACACATGTAGTCAAAGAATAAAGTTGAAGTGTGAGATCGATTTGGGATCACAAAATAACCTAGACGTGTGATCGACGGATGGGAACACATCAGGACAAAGATAAGCTATTTGAAAAAGACAAGGTCAACACCCCTGTAAATAGGTAATTGACATGTACTTGAGATAAGAATCTCAAGCAAGGTTGCCCCAAGCGGAGAAATTGAGAGGATTGATAAAGTTGAATCAAGGATTGAAGTTTGATAGGTACTGCCCCCTCGTGATCAAAATCAAAATGAGACAGAGGAGAAACAACAAATTGATAAATTTGATCAAATTAAACTAAAGATAAGGTTCTTGATGTAATATGAAAGATATAAGGATCACAGAACTAAGGTAGATCATCAAGCATGAAATATTATGCCCCAAGGTTGAATTAGAAGAAAATAAGTGGGGTGAAAGTGAATGGAAGATACAAGTTTGGAAGAGGTGAAAAGAAATGGAGAGAAGAAAGAGAATTTGCCTTTAGAAAGAGAATGCCCTAAAATCAATCAATTATTTAAGATAGAAAATTTTGATTGAGATCATGAAAGAACATAAGGAAATGAAGATCAAAACATGACCACAGTTGATTAAAAGTCCACACGCAAGATGAAGGAAAAACCCTCTCAAACTCATAATGTAGCCTAAAAATGCAAATTAACATGAAGTATAACAATGCAAGCTACATGAAAATGCAAGGTGTACTTGCAATAGAGAAACTATAACATAGGATTGTGTGTTCATCATAGAGAATGTTAAGGAACTTATTTTCATCATTGGGCCATTATTAATAGACATCAGAAAATCACATAATCATCACCAGTCATAAGTGCAACTATAAAGATATCAATGTGATTTATATCAGAATGGAATGTGGAAAGATTCTAAAATAAGCATCAAAGACATAAAGGTCAAGATGACTTCGATGTTATCTTACCCAATTTAATGTAGAAAAACCATGCTCACATCAAGGCATAGATGCCAGGATGACTAGAAGAACGGTTGTGCAAAAAAATAGTCAAGGATAATGCCTCAAATCTCCTAAGTGTTTCAAGGGAACAACAAGAGACACTCAAGAGTTTCAAGACCACACCCACAAGTAGAAAACAAATAAAAACATGCCCCATGCCCCAAGTCCTCTAGCTATGCATTCCGAAGAGACTTATTAGACAAGGACACTGTTAGCTCTTTTTCTTGTAGAATCAGTATGTAGCAGTGAATGCTTGCTTGACTCTTTAATTCCCAATCTAGATTCTCACAAGAAAAAGGCTAATTGACAAGGATGAAACATCCTTCTACACTTTGGGTTCCACAAACCTAGGCGGGTACACCTTCAACAGACTACTATTTTTTAGTAAATCTGATAGTGGATTAACGATTCCTGATCCTTCTTCTTTTTAAGCCAATTGGCTTAGGAAGGTTAACCTATTGATTCTCTCTTTAAGGAATCACTAAGATGAACTGTATTTCATATAATTATCTAGAAATGTACTTGAAATAACATAAATATGAATATTGATTAATATTTGATTGATGATAACAACCATTCTTCAGAAATTGACCAGTGCCTAATCCTGAGCCATAGAGTCATAATAAAATATACATACACCAGAGATCATCAATGGAAATACAAATAAAACCTCAAATAGAATGCCTTACAAACTATCTTCTCACTCTCACACCCCTGTATCAAATTCTTGCATAAACCCTAACTCTCTGGAACTATTTGCAAGATTTAGACCTTCCTTGAAAGCAACTTACAAACAGTAACATAGCTACCTTATAACTAGGATATTCAAGATGACTTACAAATAAAAAATACAAGAGAAAAAATTTAAATGCAAAAAGACATCATTGGTATCAAAATGGATATTCCATTGTATTTTATTCATAAAAACTTGATTTTAGTACATTCAAACTCATTCCAAACTAAAGCTTAGACATCATTCAGAAGTCTACCTCTTAGTCTTATTTTTACCATCCTTTACAATATAATACAACTTGCTATTTATAGATAGCATTAGTCATCTTGGAATCCTTTTAGAAAATAAGGATGCAACAAGCTTCGGATGACTAAGCTATAGGACAAAATTTACATCTCCCAGATAGGACAAAATATCGAGCGGAGAGAATAACCATTCTTTGTTACAAGTTACATAGTATTTTGTCTGATGACCGCATGAATTCTTGCAACTACTTTGAAGTTGTTAGATCTTCACCATCAAAAATTTGTTGTCTAAACTGATGCATAATCCTATACTTTCCTTTATTCAAACTGCTAAGCATCGCTGGTGCTCGTTGTCACTCCTACATTACTAATTTCTGTTACTAGAATAACTATACCATATTTGCTTACCCAGGTGGTAAACACCTCATCATTCAGCCAAATGAAGCTGAGAACCTCATCTTTTTGGATTTTGAACTCCTCCCAATCAATACTGGCCTTCTCAATCTCTGATTCCCAAGATTCAAAAAATGCCCTGGCCTTGTTGAGAATGTCAATGGTTAATACAAACCAACCTGTGTTTTCCAATGTGATAATGTTCTTTGTCCTATTAGTTAATGTTTCATTCAACTTCCTTAGCCACAGGGCTTCATTTTTTATGTATCCATCCTTTTTGAACATGTTAGGAAACATATCATACCTATCTCTAGAAAATTCTCCTCTCAAGGTCTCTATCTTTTTTATGACCACATTTTTCTTGATGTGCAGATCAGTCATCAATTTAAGGCATTTGTAAGTCCTTGTCAAGATGATATCAATATTATTCTACTCCTTTGAAGTGGAATAGAATGACTTTACAGGGTTTTCTTCCCTTTCCAGCTGTCAATTATCAAGCCCCAATTCTCTTAACCTTCATCATGCTTGTTTATTATGTTGACAATCTTCTTTCCCATCAAATAAAGATTAGTGAGATTGACTTCACCAGCACACATCTTGAGGTTAAAGTATATCTTATCAAAACACCTCTGCTTCACCAATTCTTCAGCTTCTTTATATGTAGGGGATTCCTTAAGATCCTTTTTGTCTTTTTCTTCCAACCTTGATCTTTCAGTAACCAACCTATTCTTTTCAGCCTCTAACTCTGCTTTCTTAGCATCAATAATCTCTTGGGTAGTAGGGCTTACTAGTGCAGGGGATGGGGGCTAAGTCACAAATGGGCTAGATGATGAGTGCTGGTGAGGTTCCTGAGAAATCATCATCAGGGGAATTATTTTTACTGTCTACCTCCCCTCCAAAAATGCTATTCTATTATCCTTCTATAGGGATTTAACCCTTTCATCATTGTATGTTTTTAATACAAATTCATATTTTTTATTCAGGCTATTATAAGCCTCTTTCTCCTTTTCAGCCACCCTCAAGCTTAGATTAGCCATTTGAAGGACAAGGTTAGCTACCTCAGTACGTGAGGTATTAGAAACTCTTTTAATAATGAGGCTTCGTGCATCCTCAATTTGATCATCTTCTTTCACTCTTCTTTTGTCCTTCTTCAAGGCCCAGATTGCTATGGTTGCATGATTTTCACTAAACTAGGCATCAATTGATGTTCCAGCAGTGCTCAATGGTTTTTCCTCCTTTCTAACAACATCAAAAACTACTACATCATCCAAGTCCCACTGAGGTAGGATAAGGACTCCCTGTTCCTTGACCAATTCTCTACCCTCTTCAGGGGTGATTTTGTCAAATTTAGACATTAGCTCCTGCTTGACCTCTTTTTCTTTATCATCTTTGGAATGATTTGGTTGAGCTTCCTACAACATTTGGCATTTATTTTTAAACTCATCAATGTGAGTTCTCCATAGAAATTGAATGAAGGCCCTATTTTTGAGAAACTTGTCATCAGACAAGAACTCCTCAGTGGCCTACTTAGTTGCAAGATCTAGTTCTTTACCTGTGAATTCTACCACTGTGAGAACAGCAGTTGCATGCATAGGTGCATCTGGCACTCCTTCTTGTAATTCTTGGGAAGTAACAAAAACTTTGCCAGTGTTCCTCATTTGAACCAATTGCTCAACAATGGCTTGGTCATCCAAATGTATAGGAGACTGGGAGGGAGAGTACAACTTACTCTCTTGCTCTTTTCCCTCCACCTTTTGTTTCTTGGGAGAGGGCATCTCTTGGGCACTAGTACTTGCTGGCCTATTTCCTTTATGCTCAGAAGATTTATCAACTTTGGGCATGATAGTAGTGTACCCTCTCCTCTTGTACACCACATAATTCCCTAGTGGGACTACTCTTCCTTGTGAAAGTTTGCTCAAGATGGCATGAGCCTTTTTTGGCTCAGCTTCCATTATCCTCTATTTCTTCTCACTAAGGGTCTACATGATTCCCTCAAATAAAGTCATTAGGGACTCAATCTTCTTGCCCCAAGGGAAAAATTCCTTCAAAGGATCATAAGATTTATCAAAATTGTGTACAAAGTCCAAAGACTTCTTGTACACCATCCATTTCACTTTCCTGACCTCCTGGTCACCTAAATCAAAAACATTTCTAATAATATCCTCAAGGAAATTAAACTAGTTCTCTAATGTTAAGCACTTTGTTCTTTTTCTGAACATGCCCATTATAAAATCTTCATTGTCTGCACACCTAGATACAGATGTTTCTAAGTGGTAAGGTTCAAAATACTCATCAAACTGTGCCCACCCACCCTTTACTGTGATGAAATGATGGGCTCTTGTAAGAGTAGGGAAAATGCTTCCCTTCATTTTCCCTGTTAGGGCTTCCTCCTGTAATCCACCCAATCATCTATAAACCTCTGCAATTCCAATCTTTAAACACACTCTATAGGGCAAAACATTGGGGGTTCTCTTGAATCCATAAACCCTTATCATTGTAGAAACAAGGTATAAAATCAAATCTCCCAAATTGTGGGAAATTTTTAACTATGGGGAAAACTCCATGGCTCTTAGCAACCTCATCATGTCTGTATGGATCCTGGCATTGTGATTGCACAACAATGACCTAAGCCTAGTGGCAAAAACCTTGTCAAAGTATACATAATTGGCTTCTTTTATATCCCATGATAGATCAGCACTCCACATCTGAATAGGCAAATCCTCATCACCTTGGAACTTAGTCAGGTCCATCTCTTCCTCAAAGAAGTTATCATTATTGAACAAAAACATGTGCATCATAAGGGAATACCATCCCATTGGCTTAAGTATGTTGTTGTCTTGGATACCTGCCAAACCTTCATGCATTTGTTGGGAAATGTAAGAGGCATAGTCAAAAACTACTGATAGGTGGGGATGTATAATATGAACCACCATGAGCATTATATGGACAAGCATTGTTGTCTCTTCATCTTCTCATAGGACTTGGTATAGGTCACTATACATTTTCTTGGCCTTTCCATTAAAATAATCCAATTTAAATGGTTTTGGTGTTTTAGGTCCTACTACAATCAAGTCCCCTATCTTGTTAAAGTATCCTTTCAAGGTCTCATTCTTGTAATACTCCCTCTGGGTCTGGTATACTTCCTTAAAATATTCAAATTCAATATCATTCATTTGTATTGAAGTATAAATCAACTTAAAAATTCTTCTGATTTCATTGGCTAAGACTGTCAACAACACATTTCCCTGTGTATCCCTAATAACCCTGGATACTTTGTCATAAGTGTTGGCTATAAAGGTAAATAAATATATATCCATGAACACCCTGGGTACTATCAACTTTCCTACATCCAAGTCCCATATGTTACAGTCTGGGGTAGGAGCGTTTCTTTGGCTATATGCAGTTCTAAAAAGAGTTAGACCATTTAGACTGTTTTAACATCTTTGGCCTACCTACCCAAGTCATACAAGCCTTCTCCTATTTTGAAATGGGGATGTGATGGAACTATTCTCTTGAACTGGGTTGCATCACCTGTGGATCCTTTTAATTGTTGCAATAGATCCTCCCTAACATTTCTTTTCTGATAATCTACCTCTCCTGAAAGTTCAATCCTAGGGGCCATTCTGAACCTAAGGCTTTTTTGCTGAGATGAAATTCAGATTTTGAAATGATAATTCTGAAAGCCTTTTGAATTGCAAATCTTACTAGGAACCTAAATTTTTCTGTATTAGAGAAGACTTACCCATTTTGCAATTTTGTCGTGAGGAGCTAAATATCTCTACAATTCTATTCTTTTCTCGAATGACTTTGGTAAATTATAGCGGCTTCAAGTCAAATTAAACAGTTTTATGGCTTCAATCAAATCAGTCATTCATATTGAATTCGACTGGAGTGGCCACACATTCTACAATCAATTTTCCTGCTTCAAACTTGCAGCTTAACGGCTCACTAAAATTTATTTTAATAACTTTGAATTTAGGTCGTAGATCTTAAACAACATCTCTTTCATCTGACAGTTCTCTTATTTTCCCAGAAACAACTATTCACCTAGGACACGTGTCGGCACCGCTTAATCGCTTGTCCATTAGATTTTGTTCACTTTACCTCTAAGTGATTAAGCAAACTATCTGATCTTTTTACACTTGCACCCTCATTAACATGACTTTCGTGTTGTACTGGACCCACCTTTTATGCCATGCGTCACTCAGACTTAATTTCTTACCCATTAAATGTTGATCGGTTTGCCTTCTAAGCGATTAAGTCAGCCGTTGATTCTTTCTGACATGCCATACCTTTAAAATGATAACTACACTGTACAGGACCCTTACGACCTCAGCCGAACCCACCTAGGACAAGTGGCATCATGACTTAATCGCTTAAGTGATAGATGTCGATAAACTTTTCCTTAAGTCATCAAGTGAGCCGTTAGATCTTTTCAAACTTCTCCAAACTTTATCCTGCAGCCAGCTTCACCTTTAGTGGACTACACATCATCATCTTGACATCCGTTAGCACCACTTAATGGCATTGGTGTTAGATCTTGATTACTTTGAAGTTAAGCCATTAAGCTAACCATTGGATGAAAAATAAGTTAACTATACTTTAATCATCGCTAGCTCTGGATATCTGGGTCCACTAACTGCCAGATGTCAACACCACTTAATGGCTTAACTAATACATGTCAATCATCTTGGAGATAAGAAATTAATCCCACTATTATATCTTTTTGAACTTTAGTCACCTTTATGTTGTCTGCAACAGGACCCACATTTCTTCTAAGGACACGCATCGCTCAGACTTAATCTCTTAAGTGATAGATGTCATGCATCTTGGGGATAAGTCATTAAGTCAACCATTTGATCAAAACATAAATGCCCGACATATAATGAATTTAATTAAAACCTTAGTGGACTTTGGCTTTTGGGAATAATGTGAGACCCCGGTGTTAGGATTAAAAACTTTAATACACATGACCGCTTTTAAAACAAACCCATTTGAGACATTACTTAAGTGAAAAAGGTAACGTGAAATTAGAAGACATTTCAACGCTTAGGTTTTTTATGACCAAAATTACACTAGGAGACATGAAACAAGGGTTTTTTCAACATTTTCATCTAGGACAAGGGTTAGAACAAAATTTGCAGTGGCATGAGAACAATTTTTAACCATGATTTTAAACCCTTGGATAACATGAATAACAGGGGACCTCAAAATTTTATAATACACACCCTAAACAGGAAATAGTACCAACAGTGGCTCTCTCTGAGGATGTTTAAACGCCAGGTTATAACAAGAACCATGGATCTCTGGGGAGGCAGACTACAAACCAGACTAACCTATTACTGGAAACAAATGCACAACAGAAAGAAAACACACCCGTACATATAATACATACTACTATGCATGGAAAAGAAGAACTAATTGAAGAAAGTTTTCAGGAATTGTCCATGGACTGGAAATTCCTGTTCTTCATCATCCAAATTCTTGAGGAAATATGAATCTTTTCCAAAAACTCAAGATATGACAAGACACCCCATCCATAATGATTCAAACTTTTTGTGCTTACCTTTGTTTTCAGCCCTAGTATTCCATTGCAATACAAAATCACCAAGCTGAAACTTTCTCTCATCTACCCTTTTGTCAAAAAGAAACTTCATTTTTTGTTGCAATTTGATATTTTCTCTCTGGATTTCTCTCCTTATTTCATCCAATTCTACCAACTAAACCATTCTTTCTTCCATAGGTTCAGAGACTTTCATTTCTTCATCTTGGATAAAATTATAGATTGGGAGCAAATTGTTGACAGGCATTCTCGATTGAACACCATAAACCAACTCAAAAGGAGATTTTCCAGTGGCCTTCTTGACAGTGATCCTATCAGCCCAAAGGGCAAGTTTCAATTTTACATGCCAAGCTCTTTTATTTACTTCTAATGTCTTTTTCAAAATTTGTAAGATACTCTTATTACTAGATTCTTCCTGACCATTGGCTTGAGGGTGGTATGGGGATGAATAGGACATAAGAATTCCCATATCAGAGCAAAAGTCAGTAAATTCTTCAGACCTAAAGCACATGGCATTATCCATTACCAACTTGAGGGGAACACCAAATCTCGTAATCACATTATCCATCAGAAAGTCAATAACCACAATGCTTGTTGCTCTCTTAGTTGGGATTTCCTCTACCCATTTTGTAAAATAATCAGTTACCAGCAAAATCCAGCTATGCCCCCCACTTGATTTCTCAGCAAACTCTCCTATGAAGTCCATTCCCCACATAGCAAAGGGAGCCTCTACTACTACAGGGTTTAACAATAAAGCTCCTGAATACTTCATCTTGCTTGAGAATCTTTGGCATGGCTCACATTTTCTGACAAAAGTGTAAGCATCTTGAAACAAACAAGGCCAATAGTATCCAACTCTCAGAATTTTATGAGTTTTTGATCTAGCATAATAGTGCCCTATACACATTCCAGCATGCATTTCCTTCAATACCCTCTCTGATTGACCTTTGTCAAGAGATAATAATAGGATCCCATCTCTATTTTTCTAAAACAAATCACCATGCAACAAAAATGCAATGGGGTGTTCAAATCCTTCACCATCCTTTTGCAAGAGGACTGATGCAATAGTGTGGAAGGAAGCAAATGTAAACAAGGAAAAGGGCTTGGTGTAATCAGGGGATACAAGGACTGGTGCTTCTTGAATAACTTGTTTTATTTTTTCAAAGGCTAACTGAGCCTCTTGGTCTCATTCAAACTTCACATTTTTCTTTAGCAATTTGACAATAGGTTTAACTAGTTCTGCAAAGTTGGCAATAAATCTCCTAACAAAATTAATTTTCCCTAGAAATGATTGTATACCTTTTAAGTTCTTGGGAGCAAGTACCTTTTGGATGGCTTCAACTCTTTCAGGATCTATCGTTACTCCCTCTTTTGATACTATGTGTCCCAGGAGTTTCCCCTCAGTAACAGTGAAGTGACACTTTTTTGGGTTTAAAGACACCCCATATCCAGTGCTTTTATCATCACCTTTTCCAAGTGATTGCAATGATCCTCTGCCCTTTTTGAGAAAGTTGTCAAATCATCTTGGTATACTACCATCAGAACATCTATAAGGTCTTTGAAAGCTACATCCATGGCCCTTTGAAATGTTGCACTAGCATCTTTCAACCCAAATGGCATACGAGCATACACAAAGGTGCTCCAAGAAGTAGTAAATGTTGTTTTTAATTGTTCAAATTCTTTAACCAGCAGTTGATTGTACCCTGAAAACCCATTCATCATAGACAACAAATTACACCCAGTGACTTTATGCAACATAGCCTCCATGTTAGGTAGTCCATAGTTATCCTTCAATGAGGCTACATTCAGATTTCTGAAATCAACACACAATCTTATGTCCCCATTTTTATTTCTTACAGGGACAAAGTTAGAGACCCATGATGAATGTCTTATTGGCTTAATTATACCTACATCTCTTAGTTTCATCAACTCTGCCTACATTTTGGTAGCCAGCAGGGGATTAATGGGCCTTTGTTTTTGTCTGAATAGTTTAATACTTTCTTTAAAAGGAATATCATGCTGAAATAAGTCTTTTCTATAGGCTTTCAAATCCTCATAGGACCATGCAAATACATGTTTATATTTCTTCAGCAATTTTATCAAATTCTGTCTCACATTGTTGTCCAATTTTTTACCAATGTAGACTAATTGGGGAGATGTTTAAGATCCCAAATTAACTTCCTCTAAATCTCCCACCTTGGCATTGGACTTCTAAGTCATATAATTGTCATTTATGTTGAACATACCTTCCAATTCAACCAACCCCTTGGGAACGTGATTAGTATCCAATTGGATGACCTCCTAATCAAAGATATACTCCTTATTGTCCATAATTGATACTAGAGATTCACAATCAATTTTCTAACCATCATATTGGTCTACACGCTGGATAAACCTGAGAATATCATCATCATCCTCAAACACTTGCCAATTATGAATATTATCAGGAACTGTAGGCCTACTTTTTATTTCAACCACAAACATACTAGTAAGAGTGGCATCATTATTTTTCAGGGCAACATTTGCCAAGAAATTTGCCATTATGTTGTTGGATCTCTCTATCCATAGGATATTGAAAGCATCAAAGAATTCTATTCTATCCCAGACATCATACTTATACAATTTTAATCTATCATCTTTAGCAGCATAATGCTCCCTAATTTGAGATATAATTAACTGGGAATCTCCATGAACTTTTAAACACTTAATGCCATGCTTGATAGCAATATCCATTCCCAAGATCAAGGCTTCATACTCGGCAATATTGTTTGTGCATTGAAAAGTCAGCAGGAATGAGTACTTGAAAGTGATACCTGATGGGGAAATAAACAAAATTTCTGCTCCAGATCCTTCCTTTGAGCACCCTCCATCAAAATAAATTTTCCATAGTCCATTTTGTTGCAATAGCAATTCATCCACAATTGGGTCAATGTTCTTTAACTATGGCTTGACTTCCTCAACAATAAGATTCTCCATATCAACATTCACACAACAATTCAATTGGTCAAGTGGAACCACCTCCACCATGATAGATGACCGGGGTTCTCTGTACAACTTGACCTCATGTCCATTCATAGGGATAGTTGCATAGGACAAATCTAACTGCATTTTTCCACCTACTGTTGCTGCCCACTACCTTGACAGAAGCATACCATAATATGGTTTAGTGTCCACTACCAATATATCCATTTTGTAAGTTGCTTCAGGGAAAGCATCAATTTTCACCTTAATGTCTTTCAGTGTTCCTATCATAGGAACTTCCCTGTTGTCCATAGCATAACAACTTCTAGCAAATGTATTGACCTGGAGACCCAATTCCTTCATCACATGATAAGACATCACATTTGTTACAGCCCCATAATCAATCATGTAGTTTTTTACCAAGAAACTATTAACCATTAGGGTGACATAGAACGGGTCAACAGATAATGGTTCTTGAGTGATTATATTTCCAATACAAATATTAGAAAATTCCTTGCTTTTTTCCTTTCCTTTCACTAGTGGACTATCTTTTCTAGTATCATTTAGCGTTAAAGGTATTTCCTCTTGGTTGGGAACAGATACATCATCTATCCCTTTTAAAAGTGCCAGAGCAGCTTCTTTGTGCTCTTTTATTTTTAGCATTTCCATGAGTGGGACTGAGACTTTCATTTGGGTCAGAGCATGTTTCATGTCAAAAAGGGGCAATTCAGAAGACATGTCACTCATCCTTTTCACTTTCTTGGATTTCTCATTGGGTACTAGTTCCTCTTTTGATACTTCCCCTCTAGCATGATCAGAAGAAGGTCCTTCTTGTTTCCCACACTTATCATTATTATCTTCCTTAGCATGAAAATCCTCAATAACTTGAGGTGGATCTTTTCTGACATAAACAAGGGTAAACTTGCCTTGAGTGGGTTGTATTATTCTATTTCTCAAGTTGTATGCATTTCTTGCTTGATTAATTGCTGCAATAGTCAAAGACCTCTTTTCTTCATTAGTAAGAGTTTTGAAATGAGAATGTGAGTTATCACTTCCCACTGTATTTATAGTTGCTTGCAAAATACTGTCAATCTGATCACTTTGATAGGATGGATTTTGCAATTGACTTTCAAATCAAGAATTATCTTCTATACACAAATTAGCAGAAGGTGATGCAATATTAGAAAACCATGGATATGGTTTCTTTACTATGAACATGTTGATAGCAGGGCCATCTTGTTCTCTCTCTTCTGTTTGATCAAACAGAGCCTGGGCTACTACACATTGATAGGAAGAGTGTGGCATATTGCAAGCATCACACTAGGGAGTGTTCTCAACATAGTTGGAACTATTCCTTTTTAGGGGATCTGGGGTTTCCTTGGCTTTTGGGTTATCTTGTCCATTAGGGATTGGTTTGCCATTATTCCAATTAGTCTTGTAAGGTTAGTCTCTCAGGTTAGGCTATTTGTCAAATCTTTGGTTAGTATACTTATTATCACGGTACCCTCCTCTATCATTTTTATCCATTTTAGCAGCAAGGTCTTTCACTGCACTGACCAATTTATCCACTGTATCATCTTCTTTGACATTTTATTAGTTGACCCCTTCTCCTTCCAAAGCTTATTGTCTTCCCTCTTCCCCAGTTTTCCAGATGCCCTCCTATTACTCTCAATATCAATTGCTATTTTATAAGCATTCCTTAATGTTGTAGGATTTTTATCTCTGACTAGATAAGACATTTTACCATCAGCAGCATTGATATAAGTGGTAAGGCATACTTCTTCATCTAACCTTAAGACTTGGAAAAGTTTATTCATGGCCTTTTGAAATCTACTATTAAAATCAACCATACTTTCATTTGGGAATTTCTTAATGTTATTGAATTCATTTAACATGTATCCAAAATTTACATGTTCCCTATACTTTTCCCTAAAAGAATTTACAAATTCATCCCAGGAAGTAATACTATCATTAAGTAAATTTTTGAACCAATCCCTAGCATCCTCTATTAATGACTGAACAAAAAGCTTCATAATAACATCCTCGTTTTCAATCTCAAAGTCAGTTATCTTGTCACTAAAATATTTTAGATGCTCTTCACAAGTAACAACATTATTTCCAGTGAACTTAGGGATTTTATCTCTTACCTCATTGGGGATCACATTAGGGTGACCAGGAATGCCTTCAAAAAAGAGAGCTCTATATCTGTTCATGTGGACAGGCCTTCTATGGAAATTTCCAAGTTCATTATTACCACTTGGTCCAGTAGCTCCTTCTTGATGTTGAACGGGTGGGGGAACACTTTGTTTAAGGTTGGTATCTTGAATGCTTGGGCCAAGACCACCGAGCTGAGCACTTGCATTTGAGGTAGAGTTCTTAACATTTACATTTAAACCAGAAGATTGCACCTTAGGATCATCCCCTTGATTGATTGGGATTGGGCCAGTAGATTTCTTTTGTGGCTATGTTCCATGATTAACTAGCATAGAGCTACTTGCAGAAGTGTTAGTAGTAGCATGTAGAAAAGTTATTTTCATTCTCATATCTGTTGCAGCAGCTTCTAATTCTAACTTCTCCAGTTGCTTGGCCAAATCCTCTTTGGCTTTTCTAGCTTGTTCCAATTCAAGATCAACATGGGATGCTCCTATAGGGATGGTCAAGTTTTTCTTAGGCTCATCTATAGTCACACTGATAACCTTTTGCTTAATTACCTTTGTCAGGGGCATCCTTAGTAGTCATTTTAAGTTTTACATTTTGTTCAATCTCATATGGGAACAATTGCCTGATGGCAGGTCCTTCCTTCTCAAATTCATCCTTGTCAGGATTTGGGATTTTATTTGGGATCTTGTTCCTCAAGTCATCAAGGTTGCCAAACAATTCTAGATTCAAACCTTTAACTTCTTGACTTAGGCTCTTAGCCTTAAGGTCATTCCTTCTAACTTCTCAGCTAAGAGCTCTTCCCTTTCCAATAGTAATTCATATATCTTTTGTCCACGTTTCTCCTCTTCTTTAGCTATTTCCTTCTCTTGTTTTAAATTTTTCCTTCTTAAGACCATAATTTCATCTTGCAATTTATGAGAATCATATGAAGTGGTTTCAGTGGTAGAGGTCTCTTTTGTTGGAGAAAGATTTTCTTCTGCAGGAAAGAAACCTATATCAGTATTTTCTCCATCCCTGAAGGGATCAAAATTAGCATTATCTCTATAAGTATCAACTGGTCCCATGGGTCATGCATCTTTAGATGAAGATGACTTTCTTTCTGGAACAGAAGTTTCCACCCTTCCTTGGCATGTTGGGAATCATGCTTCGATGTCCCTCTCTTGGACCACTGTTTCCTTTGAGGTGTATGAAGTTCCTCCCTAACATCCTTTTCAGGATTTATTTTGAAGTATGATCTAGTATTTCTTTGTCAACTCATCTTATAGAACAAACAAATATTTCAATATGTTTAATGTGCAACACTAGAGTACATAGAGGTTAGAGTCGCCACCTCTTTTCAGAGGACATATATATATAAAGATTGAGTATATTGTCCTAACTTAGGTTTTCCCTTTTAGCAATAAGTTAAAATCAAACTTAGAGAACAAGATTTCTCGCTAATTCCTCACCTAGGAAATCTTAAGAAAATTTTCCTACACTGTTCATATTACTGCAAATCAACTCTGTAACTTTCCTTGAGAAAGACACATTGTATTAAACCAGAGATTTTACAATCACCAGTCATTATATCTGAGACAAGATTCATATCATTTTTAGGATCAAAACTTTCAAATAGTGTGTGATAATAGACACATAGAATAGACTTTCCTTTAGGACTATGAGGAAAAATAGACTAATTCTCAATATTACAAGGACAAACTCTTTCATGAACATGACTCTCAGGACATCACAATACTCCCCAGTAGAGTTGCCAATCTGTTAGCTCTTTTTCTTGTAGAATCAGTATGTAGCAGTGAATGCTTGCTTGACTCTTTAATTCCCAATCTAGATTCTTAAAAGGAAAAGGCTAATTGACAAGGATGAAACATCCTTCTACACTTTGGGTTGCATAAACCTAGGCAGGTAAACCTTCAATAGACTACTATTTTTAGTAAATTTGATAGTGGATTAAGGATTCATGATCCTTCTTCTTTTTAAGTCAGTTGGCTTAGGAAGGTTAACCTATTGATTCTCTCTTTAAGGAATCACTAAGATGAATTGTATTTCATACAATTATCTAGACATGTACTTGAAATAACATAAATATGAATATTGATTAATATTTGATTGATGATAACAACCATTCATCAAAAATTGACGAGTGCCTAATCCTGAGCCATAGAGTCATAATGAAATATACATACACCAGAGATCATCAATGGAAATACAAATAAAACCTCAGATAGAATGTCTTACAAACTATCTTCTCACTCTCACACCCCTATATCAAATTCCTGCATAAACCCTAACTCCTTGGAACTATTTGCAAGATTTAGACCTTCCTTGAAAGCAACTTACAAATAGTAACATAGCTACCTTATAACCAGTATATTCAAGATGCCTTACAAATCAAACATACAAGAGAAAAAATTTAAATGCGAAAAGACATCATTGGTATCAAAATGGATATTCCATTGTATTTTATTCATAAAAACTTGATTTTAGTGCATTCAAACTCATTCCAAACTAAAGCTTAGACACCATTCAGAAGTCTGCCTCTTAGTCTTATTTTTACCATCCTTTACAATATAATACAACTTTCTATTTATAGATAGCCTTATTCATCTTAGAATCCTTTTAGAAATTAAGGATGCAACAAGCTTCAGATGACTAAGCTATAGGACAAAATTTACATCTCTCAGATAGGACAAAATATCAGGTGGAGAGAATAACCATTCTTTTTTACAAGTTACATAGTCTTTTATCTGATGACTGCCTGAATGCTTGCAACTGCTTTGAAGTTGTTAGGTATTCACCATCTGGAATTTGTTGTCTTCACTTATGCATAATTCTGTACTTTCCTTTATTCAAACTACTAAGCATCAATGGTGCTCACTATCACTCTTACATTACTACTTTCTGTTATTGGAGTAACTATACCATATTTTCTTACCCAGGTGGTAAACACCTCATCATTCAGCCAATTGAAGTTGAGAACCTCATCTTTTTGGCTATTGAATTCCTCCCAATCAATACTGGCCTTCTCAATCTCTGATTCCCAAGATTCAAAAAATACACTGGCCTTGTTGAGAATGTCAATGGTTAATACAAACCAACCTATGTTTTCCAATGTGATAATGTTATTTTTCCTATTGGTTAATATTTCATTCAACTACCTTAGCCACAGGGCTTCATTTTTTATATCTCCATCCTTTTTGAGCATGTTAGGAAACATATCATACCTATCTCTAGAAAATTCTCCTGTCAAGGTCTCTATCTTTTTTATGACCACATTTTTCTTGATGTCCAGGTCAGTCATCATTTTAAGGCATTTGTAAGTCCTTGTCAAGATGATATCAATATTATTCTGCTCCTTTGAAGTGGAATAGAATGGATTTACATGGGTTTTATTCCCTTTCTAGCTGTCAATTATCAAGCCCCAATGCTCTTTACCTTCATCATGCTTGTTTATTATGTTGACAATCTTCTTTCCCATTAAATAAAGATTAGCAAGATTGACTTCACCAGCACACCTCTTGAGGTTAAAGTATATCTTCTCAAAATGCCTCTACTTCACCAATTCTTTAGCTTCTTTATATGCAGGGGATTCCTCAAGATCCTTTTTCTCTTCTTCTTCTTCCAACCTTGATCTTTCAGTAACCAACCTATTCTTTTCAGCCTCTAACTCTACTTTCTTAGCATCAATGATCGCTTGGGTAATAGGGCTTACTGGTGCAAGGGATGGGGGGTAAGTCACAAATGGGCTAGATGATGAGGGATGGTGAGGTTCCTGAGAAATAATCATTTGGGGCATTATTTGTACTATCTGCCTCCCCTCTAGAAATGTTATTCCATTATCCTTCTGTAGGGATTTAACCCTTTCATCATTGTATGCTTTTAATACAAATTCATATTTCTGATTCAGGCTATTATAAGCCTCTTTCTCCTTTTCAGCCCTCAGGATTAGACTAGCCATTTGAATGACAAGGTTAGTTGCCTCAGTACCTGAGGTATCAGAAACTCTTTTAACAATGAGGCTTCTTGCATCCTCAATTTGATCATCTTCTTTCACTCTTCTTTTGTCCTTCTTCTTCAAGGCCTAGATTGCTAGGGCTGCATGATTTTCATTAAACTCAGCACCAATTTATGTTCCAGTAGTGCTCAATGGTTTTTCCTCCTTTCTAACAGCATCAAAAAATACTGCATCAACCAAGTCCCACTCAGGTAGGATAAGGAATCCCTGTTCCTTGACCAATTCTCTACCCTCTTCGGGGGTGATTTTGTCAAATTTAGACATTAGCTCCTACTTGACCTCTTTTTCTATATCATCTTTGGCATGATTTGGTTGAGCTTCCTGTAACCTTTGGCATTTATTTTTGAACTCATCAATGTGAGTTCTCCATAGAAATTGAATGAAGGCCCTAGTTTTGACAAAGTTGTCATCTGACAAGAACTCCTCAGTGGCCTGCTTAGTTACAGGATCTAGTTATTTACTTGTGAATTCTTCCACTGTGAGATCAGTAGTTGTATGCCTAGGTTCATCTGGAACTCCTTGTAATGCTTGGGCAGTAACCAAAACTTCACCAGTGTTCCTCATTTGAACCAATTGCTCAGCAATGGCTTGGTCATTCAAATGTATAGGAGACTGGGAGGGAGATTATAACTCACTCTCTTGCTCTTTTCCCTCCACCTTTTATTTATTGGGAGAGGACATCTCTTGGGCACTAGTACTTTCTAGCCTCTTTCCTTTATTATCAGAAGATTTATCAACTTTGGGCATGATAGTAGTGTACCCTCTCCTCTTATACACCACATAATTCCCTGGTGGGACTACTCTTCCTTGTGAAAGTTTGCTCAAGATGGCATGAGCCTTTTCTGGCTCAGCTTCCATTATCCTCTTTTTCTTCTCACTAAGGGTCTGCATGATTCCCTCAAATAAAGTCATTAGGGACTTAATCTTCTTGGCCCAAGGGAAAAATTCCTTCAAATGATCATAAGATTTATCAAAATTGTGTAAAAAGTCCAAAGACTTCTTGTACACCAGCCATTTCTTTTTCCTGACCTCTTGGTCACCTAAATCAAAAACATTTCTAATATTATCCTCAGGGAAATTAAATTGGTGCTCTAATTTTAAGCACTTGGTTCTTTTTCTGAACATGCCCATTATAAAATCTTCATTGTCTGCACACCTGGATACAGATGTTTCTGAGTGGTAAGGTTCAAAATACTTATCAAACTATACCCACCCACCCTTTACTGTAATGAAATGATGGGCTCTTATAAGATTAGGGAAAATGATTCACTCCATTTTTCTTGTTAGGGCTTCCTCCTATAATCCACCCAATTGTCTCAAAACCTCTATAATTCCAATCTTTAAAGGCACTTTGTAGGGCAGAACATTGGGGGTTCCCCTAAATCCATAAACCCTTATCACTATAGAAACAGGGTATAAAATCAAATCTCCCCAATTGTGGGCATTTTTTAACTCTAGGGAAAACTCCATGGGTCTTAGCAACCTCATCATGTTTGTATAGATCCTAGCATTCTGATTTCACAACAATGACCTAAGCCTAGTGGCAAAAACCTTGTCAAAGTATACTTAACTAGCTTCTTTTCTATCCCATGATAGATCAACACTCCACATCTGAACAGGCAAATCCTCATCACCTTGGAACTTATTCAAGTCTATCTCTTCCTCAAAGAAGTCAACATTATTGAACAAAAACATGTGCATCATAAGGGAATACCATCCCATTGGCTTAAGTATGTTGTTGTCTTGGATACCTGCCAAACCTTCATGCATTTGTTGGGCAATGTAAGAGGCATAGTCAAAAACTACTGATAGGTGGGGATGTAGAATCTGAACCTCCATGAGCATTATATGGATAGGCATTATTGTCTCTTCATCTTCTCCTAGGACTTGGCATAGGGCACTATACATTTTCTTGGCCTTACCATTAAAATAATCAAATTTAAATGGTTTCGGTGTTTTAGGCCCTACTACAATCAAGTCCCCTATCTTGTTAAAGTATCCTTTCAAGGCCTCATTCCTATAATACTCCCTCTGGGTCTGGTATACTTCCTTGAAATATTCAAAGTCAATATCATCCATTTTTATTGAAGTATCACTCAACTTGAAAATTCTTCTGATTTCATGGGCTAAGATTGTCAATAACACGTTTCCCTATGTATCCCTAACAACCCTAGATACTTTGTGTATCATCTTAAAATGGAAGCATTTCCATGTTAAGATAATTTATCCCTCCTTAGGGGATGTTTTTTACCTCCATCATATCATCCTCTTGTTTCTGCATCATCTCATGCTTTTGTGCTGGTTCAGGACCCTGATTGGGCCTCTCCAGACACCTCCTACCACACCTGGCATATTTTCCAGGGGTTTTGACCCCCTGGTTTAGGGTTGACCTCAACCCTAACCTAGGTCAGGATCGACCTCGACCCTGACCAGGGTCCCCCTTTCAAAACAAGAAGCTTGTCGGCTGCCGGAGTTCATCAAAAATTTAGTTTTCCCACTTCCGGGTTGATTGTTTCGAGTTCTAAAGCGTTGATTCCTAAATTATATTTAATATAGGCCCTTTTCTAGGGGCATGGCTCTAATTGGAATTTAATTGTCCTATTTCAGCCTCCTTAGAAGATTGTGCCCTAATTTCATATAAAAGGAAGTCTCTCTCTCTCATTTTCTCTAAGTCTTCTAAGTGCAAAAAGCTCTAATCAAGATTTTGTCAAGAAGCATAAAGTTCAAGCATCCATTTCCAAGCTCTTAAGGTATTCAAGTATTCCTCCCAAGCATTCAATTTCTCCATTGAAGATCAAGGATTCAAGCTCTCAAGCCTTTGAAGGGATTAGGTGCAAATATTCAAGATTCATCATTCAAACCCTAGATCTAGCCATCATGATGGTGTGATCTTCCTTCAAGATCCTTTGTGCATCCTCAAGACTATTTTATCATCTCTTCAAAGGGGATTTCAAGCATACAATCATGGAGGTTTATGGTTTTTATTGAGTTCATACTTTCATACTTACATACTTGTATACATTTGAATTTCAATTACATATCTATTGAATATCATAGCTTCATTGTTAGATTCAATTCTACTACTTGCTAGCATTCTATACTTTATTGATTTCAAGGTTAATTCCTAAATCAGGGTTTGACCAAAGCAAACCCCTCCCCCACAACAAACAATTCCCTTTTTCTTACAGGTAAAGGTTCAGAACAGTTGATTTGAGACCATATTTGGATACCCTTTTCGGCTTTCTTTTAGACGACGCGAACAAATTTTCTGTCAGACTTGTGCAGGTCAGGGTCAACATTATTGGGTCAGGGTTGACATTTGTGGGTCAAGGTTGACCTTTTTCATAAGATGACATTAAAACAGAAAAATATTTATGGATTTTGTTCGTCTCTGTGTTCTGGTTCGGGATCAACTGTCAGTTTTTTCAGAAACAGTCTATAGACCTCAGAAAATAGCATTCTTTGATCTACAATATTTTAAGGTTAGTGCATTTCTCCCATTTCTTCAATCAGTGTCATATATCATTTCTATACATATAATTAACAGAATTTAAGGTATCTCCTTTGTTATTCTCCTTTCCAAATAGTTGATTCATTTGTGCAATAGCCCTTCCTTGGGGTTGATCAACTTGGATCTCCCATTTGTGCATTTGGGAATAAAAGAGGAACATCTTATCTTCTCCCTAATCACAATTGTAATACACAACCAATGCAATTCAATTAAATATAAACTAAAATAAAGGAAATCAACAATTAACAATCAAACTACATCACTCCATGATTCCATCATTTACATTTTGGTAACGCCATCTAAATATTTACGTTACATTTTGGTGAACCCGCGATAGACAACTCCTTCTCTTTGGTGTTAGATTTACATCTTAGATTAGAATTTACATAATACTTATAAAATATCCAAAAATACACTTCTTTCATTTTAATCATGAAATTCTTTTGGTGTATGGCTATTTTTCTCATTATCCTTCTTTTAGCATCTCTTTATAGTCTGTGCTAAAATGTTGACACACTTCTATGAATCATTCCATCTAAGGTTGCTCAAGAATGAGGCCTCAAATATCAATCCATAGCTCTTTAGTCATGGAGTGCAAAGGTGTGAAATTCTGAGGCCTACCCCAGCACGACATAGATTAGCACTATCTTTCACTTGTGTGTTCTCTTGTCAAAAATTAATTTTGTTATAGTTGGACTTTTGGGATATATGTAAAACTTTAAGGATCGTTGAAACTCTTTTGTAAACAACACCTGGATATGTAATCAGGGAATCTATATAATACTCTATGTTTGAGATGCAGATTTACATTTAGGACTTAGTTTTGATGATTCAGTATATTGGATTAGTATGTGGATGTCAGATAATATCAGTATGCAGATTTATTAAGAGTTATGTTTATGCATATAGATTAGATGCATATATTGTTTAAGTTAAATGAATCATCGATGCAAATATGAGTGAATGTGTGTTCAATTTATATTATGTATCTTGATATGTTTTAATGTTGATTTATTAGACCTACTGATGTGTGCAATGACTGTACAGAAAAATTTGACCATGGTACTTATCGAGGATTCAGAAATGAACCTATGTGAAAACCGTGATGCTAAGGTCATGTCTATAAAAAGAAACATGGACCTCGTTGTATTATATTTTTATTCGTAAAAGTATGGTGTATGATTGTATTTTATTTAATTGAGTAAATGTGTAATAATTCATGCTCATATAAAATTGTTGTGTCAGTTGACACATGTGCACCTTGTGTGTTGGCATGGCTAGTGAATGTGACTAGCATAGGCTTAACTTTACCTAGGAGTTACCTAGTATAGTCCCTATGCTTACCCTAAGGTTTAGGAAGATAAGATTGAGA
>MU224373.1:3382913-3395051 GCA_018584345.1 Thuja plicata
AGGTTTCTCAAGAATGAGGCCTCAAATATCGATCCATAGCTCTCTAGTCATGTAGTGCAAAGGTGTGAAATGGAGGCCCTCAGATTGACCTAGTTAGTGCCTATGCAAGTACACCATGAAATGAGAGATTCAAATACATAAAAAATGAGATCTACTCTTTATGATAACAATGCATGAAAAGAAATTAATCTAAATGATAACAATGCATGATTAATCTATGAAAGAAAATACAAATGCAAGTTTAATCTATGAAAATAAACATGAATCTAATCTACATGAGGAGCCATGGATGTAAGAAGAATGAGACAAGAAGAGAGAAGTTGCAATATCCAAGCTCAAGTGCTCAAATCCTCCTCCAAAATTGCTCTCCAAACCTGCAGCATAACAATACTATAAAAAAGATGTATGATTGATGATTGATGATTGATGATTAATCGATGATTGATTCATTGATTATCAAATGAGAATGAGAGGTTTCCTTATATAGGAAAGTGAACGGTTGAGATTAAGAGGCAAAAAGAATTAATCAATGGTTGAGATTAAGAGGCAAAAAACCCACCACTTATGAAGATGAGATAAAAAAAAAGATTTTATTTAATTTTTTTATTTTTCATCAAATAAAGTGCTTTAAGTGGGGATTCTTATTTATTTAATTAAAAGAGGGGTTTTCTTTATAATTAAATAAATTAGAAGAATTTTATTTAATTAAATAGGAGGAATTGAATTTAATTAAATAAGAGAAATTTTATTTAATTAAAAGGGAGATTAAATCTTTTAATTAAATAAGAGGAATTTTATTTAATTAAAAGAGAGATTAAATCTTTTAATTAAATAAGATGAATTTTATTTAATTAAAAGGGAGATTAAATCTTTTAATTAGATAAAAAATGATCAAACCTTAGGAAATATTGAAATAATTGAATAATTGAATTAATTACAATTTGATCAAGGAAATTGATTTGAATTAAAAATATTTCAAAGCATTAATTCAGGAAATTGATAAAATGATAAAATGGGGCCCAAAGTCTAGGCGACCATTTTAGGGTGCATACATTTTCCCCTCTTTGACAAATGTGTGGTTGACACGGGAACACATGTAGTCAAAGAATGCAGTTGAAGTGTGAGGTCAAAAATGGGATCACAAAACAACCCAGACGTGTGGTCGAAATGGGAACGCATCATGACAAAAATAAACACAATTGAAAAAGACAAAGTCAACACCGAAATAAGTAATTGACATGTCAGAGATAAGAATCTCAAGAAATACTAATATAATTGATAAATCTGAATCAAAGATTGAAGTTTGATAGGTAGTGCCCCCTCGTGACCGAAATCGAAATGAGATAAAGAAGAAACAACCAATTGATAAATTTTGATCAAATCAAATTAAAGATAAGGTTCTTGATGTAAGATGAAAGATATAAAGATCACAAAATCAAGGTAGATCATCAAGCACAAAAGATTATGCCCCAAGGTTGAATTAGAAGAAGAAGAAGAAGAAGAAGAAGAGGTGGAAAGAAATGGAGAGAAGAAAGAGAATTTAACCTCAAGAGAGATAATGCCCCAAAACCAATCAACTGTTTAAGATAAAAAAAATTCCATTGAGATCACGAAAGAAGATAAGGAAATGAAGATCAGAACGTGATCACAGTTGATTAAAAGTCCACAAGAAAGATGAAGGAAACCCTCTCAAATGCATAATGCAGCCTAAAAATGCAAATTAACATGAATTCTAACAATGCAAGCTACATGAAAATGCGAAGGTGTACTTGCAATAGAGAAACAAACATAGGATCTTTATGTTCATCATTCATAAGAGAATGTTAAGGAACTTATTTTCTTCATTGGGCCATTATTAACGGACTTCAGAAAATCACACAATCATCACTAGGCACAAGTGAAACTATGAAGATATGAATGTGATTTATATCGGAAACATCACACAACCATCACTAGTCACGAGTGCAACTATGAAGATATGAATGTGATGTATATCAGATTTGAAATGTGGAAAGATTCTAACATAAGCATCAAAGACATAAAGGTCAAGATGACTGTGATGTTAGCTTACCCAATTTAATATAGCAAAATCATGCTCACATCAAGGCATAGAGGCCAGGATGACCAGCAGAACGGTTGTGCAAAAATAATTAAGCATAAAGTAAGAAGCAAATAAAAACATGCCCCATGCCCCAAGTCCTCTAGCTATGCATCACAGAGAGACTTATTAGACAAAGACACTCAACGAAAATCAATAACAGTCAACACAAAGAAAATATCATGACATAGCTCAAGCATTAAGTGTTGCATTTAAAAATATAAGTGTGTTAACTGATACTGAGTTCCAAGGATAAGGATTGAATGCTCATAAGAAGGTAAGACCACATGAAAAAATGGGGTAAGACCAAATCGATAAGTGTTAAAAAACACTCGATGTCAGGAGTTGTATTGAAAAATATAGTTGGGGTGGTGTTGAAAAACACCATTTGTGAGGTGTCCTAAAGACAAACGCATCCCAGAGACCAAAACTAATACAGTTATGCCCCCTAGACAAAGACAAAGACCAATTCCAGACCAAGGCAACAAGGACAAGGAATGATGGAGAAAGGCTAAGTGTCGAGGACACGCGCTAAGAAACATAGATGCAAAGGCCTCAAGTAGCGCCCGTTTCCAGGTTTTCACCACTTGAATTTTATTGCAATTTTTTTCTCTTTCATTTGTTTATTTTTTCTCTTCTTTTTTTCAGAACTTTTTATAATTTTTGCTACCAAGGCGCCTATTTCCAGGTTTTCACCAAGATATTTTTTCTATTTTTTTGAATTTTTTGAATTTTTAAATTTTTTGTATTTTTTGGAATATATAATTTTTTCGAGATACATCAAAGCATCTATTGCTAGGTTTTCACTAAGATGATAATTTTTTAGGGCATTTTCCAATTTTTAGAATTTTTGAGAATTTATCTTTTTTTTAGATTTTTTTAGGATCAATAATTATGTACAAAGGATGCCCCCAGACAGAATGGGCATAAAACTCCCAAGCAAGATCACATTATGCAGTCTCAATATTTAACAAGGTGGTGGAGGACAGGAGGGATTAGCAAGCTGGTGAAAAATATGGAAGACATGAGAATGAAGGAGAATGAAGGGAAGAAATCCTCAAAGGAAAACTCCTCAAGAGTAACCAAGCTAGGGAAAAAGAAACATCATGTAAAGCACATTTGGATATGAATGAAAGGCCAGCATAGGATAAGTCACAAAAGCGTAATGCAAGAGTAGGAAAGGATGCAGTCCAAAGGAGTGGACATGTCAAGAGGCTTCATAGCACTGTGTTTTACTCTTTCTCTCTTTCTTCCTTTATTAGATCAAGACCAAAGGGGAAAAGGATAGCGATAGGTGAAAATGAATGGAGGAAGATAGATATGAAGGCTAAAAATGAAAGGAATGAAAGCAAGGTCATCATAAGATAGCTCACAAGATAGCCCAAATGTTCATGTATAGATCAACATTATCAAGATCAAAGAGAGAATACGGAATGGATGAAAGATGTAGAAGAACTACGCATGATGCCTGATTTCCAGGTTTTCATCATGGTACTTATCCAAGGTGCCACAAGGGAGTGGTTTTCACCATAGGACAAAATTATTTCTCTTTAATTTTTTTCTTTTTTAAATTTTTTTTTTTTTTTTGAATTTTTTGAGTTTTTTTTGAATTTTTGAATTTTTTTGGAAGAAGGAAATATTTTTAGATAATGTTCCTTGAAAGGATAAGCCATGATATTCCAAGGATCCAAAATGATATGCTCAAAGATGCCGATAGGAAAAGAAAGATGAAAGAGGAAAATGGAGGATAAGATTTTATGCAAAGCGAGTGAGGTTGGAAGATAGGAGGAATAGACAAATGAGGAAAAAGGATAGAAGGTAGAAGGATAGTGAATAGAAAGATTGTGAAAGGGTAGACGGAAAGGAAGGCAAGATCAATGTCAATACACACCTTAAAGGGTGGCAAGAGGATGGAGGAAATGTGAATGAAGGAATACATGAAGGAATATGGTGAATGGATAGCAGAGCTTGTGGTTTAGGCGCATGGAATGAAATAATGTTTTTGGAAGAAGATGAAGTGGAAGCCTTTGGAAGCTTGAATGTAAACTTCACTTGTTTCTCAACATAAGACTCTTTCAACAGAGACTTTGGAATCCATATAGTCGTAGGCTTTTCATTTCTTTTTGTTGATTTAGAGAGAATATCTTCAATGATGAATTTTGGAACCCATACTTGTATTGTAGTTTTCTTCTTAGATATCTCTTTTGAATTTATGCTCCCATGTCGATTAGATGAGACATGGAGATCTTATTTTTTAGATGGATTCTTGTATTGCTTCTTTTTCTTGTATTGAACATTCAAGTTTCTTCCAAAAGACTTGGGACTTGTGGAGGAAGAAGAAGAATATGACTGGTTTAGATGGTTTGATGGATGAAAAGGATTCAAGGGCATGCATCTATGTTGATCTTTAGGAAAGATAGGAGATGGAGGGACGTAAGGACCCAAGATGGATGACGAATTAGGAGAGTTAGGAGGGGAAAGTGAAGGGATATAAGGACCCAAGATTGAAGGAAAATGTGAAGCCCTTAGTATTGGTGGAGGAGGTCCAAGGATGGACGTGGAAGACGCAAAAGGATAATCAATAAGTTCATCAGCATGTATATGACAACCAAGGACATCAGCATCTTTAGAGTGAGCATCAGGATTTTCAATAGATTCGTGAACATCTTGAATAGGAGCACCTTCTTTGATAGGATTGTTTGAATCTTGCAAAGACTTAGGAAGAGTAGAAATTGGAAGTGAACATGGAGTGGTAGAACAAGAAGATGGAAGACTTTGATCTTGACAAGGATCTTTGGATAGCATAGGTACATAATTGTTCTCTTGATTTTCAATAGGCTTAGCATTGGAAGTAACAACACCATTTTTAATAACCTTAATGGAAGTATCATCTTTGGAAAGTGCAAGTGTGGTAAGGTTATTTTGATTGTCAATAAGTTCAACGGTGTAAGAAGTAACTTGATCTTGCTTAGGAGAAGACTTAAGACAGGGTGGAATGAATGAGAAAGGGCGTAAGGGATCAAAAGAACCATGACATGGATAAGAGACATCATAAAGAGGATTGGATGACATGGAGGTTTCTTGATCTTGATCTTTCTTTATGTTCTTTCCTTTATCATTTTTAGAATCCTCTTGACATGGAGCCACTTCTAAGGACAAGGAAACATGTTGGAATTGTATGGGAGACTTGGGAAGAGATGATGAAAGATTAGATGAAGTAGGAATTATAGCATATAAAGGCTTAGGCTCTTTAGGTTTAGCATTATTTATAGTATTTTTAGCCAAGTGAAGGTTAGCTTGAGTATCTTTAAGAGGTAGCCCTTGAGGGTAACTATAGGGAACTGCATGAAAAGCATTGTCGGATGAAGGATTTGTGGAAGATTCGAAAGGATTGGAAATTTTAAGAGATGTATGTGTATTGGAGGAAGTAGAGGATGGAAGGGAATCATCACAAAAAATGGGTTCATCATTAACATGATCTTTCTTGAGAGTACAATCTTTATTTTTAGCATGAGAATTGAGCTTAGAGGAGCGATGTTCGTAGTATTGAAGTTTATAATCAGCGCGGTAAAATTTATCTTTCTCAATAGAAGCATCAAAGAGGTATTTTTCACGAAACTCATCAAAGTTTCTTTCAAAATCAAAATCATATGGATCACCATCACGATCTACACAATAGGAAGGCCCTTTATTTAGAACAAGCACACGACGAGGAGGACTCTTAAGAATAGAAGTGTCATGATCATGTCTATGTATTTCATTATAATATCCATCCCAAGAATAAGCATCAGAGTCACAATAAATGAGATCATCAGAGTCATCAAAGATGGGCGTGTCATTCTTGACAGAAGAGGTATCACAAGGATTATCACGTTGCTCATTATGGTATGCATTTTGAAGAGAATCGTGACTCTTGAGAGAAGTAGAAGAATAACGAGATTGTGAAGAAGAAGAATTTGAAGACTTAGTGAAAGAAGAATGTTTGGATGATGATGAATGATGCAAAGACTTAGAAGAAGACTAGTGTTTAGATGGTGAGGAATGATGAGAAGATTTAGAAGAAGAAATATGTTTGGAAGAGGAGAATCATGGTGACAAGATCATGTTTATGATTCTAGCAAAGGCGTCTAATTCGCTTATTCATTTATATATCATTTTTTCCAATTTATCATCCATGAACTTGTTGGAAAAATAACACTCTTCGAATTGAGAAATGAGTTTAAGATCATCTATCCTCAAGCAAGGTTCCATAACAAGATATTTAAAATTCATGGTTCTAGAAGAGGAATCAAGAATGGAAGTGATAGAATAGATGAAAATGGAAGAAGATAGACTAGATAAGAAGAGGAAAAGAATCAAGAAGACATGAAGATCTTAGGAAGAAATAGGAAGAAGCATGAAAGAAGAAGAGAAATAATGGAAATGGGAGACTAAGAAGACATAGAAGATGTGGAGGAAAGAAGATCAAGAGTCATTTTGTATAAATTGATACCATTTAAGTTCATTTGGATATTGAGAAACATGTCATAACACTCTTTTGGGGAGATCTATTGAAGTTTGTTATCACTCAGGAACTCAGATTTGTTCGTTTTAATTGACCAACTAGATGCATTAATAGATTTTATCATGAATCAAGCACATAAGACAGCAATCAGGGAGTTCAAGCAATCAATTGTCTTCAAAAAATGAGCAAGGGACAAAGCAACCTTGCACATGAACATAGATAGTGACATAGTATTCTACTCCATAAGAAGGCTACTTGTGTATGTTCTCAAATGTTTTCCAATCACGCACATAGTCCTATGAAACAAAAATTTGGTTTCACTATGGTTCTTAGTAATGGCTTGACTCTGCAACTTTTGCAATCTCAAGTGGTTGAAATCCAATCCTGGCGCATTGAGGTTTTGACACAGTCCGAGAATTTAATCAATCAGGAGTTGTTGAGGAGATCTGACAACCCACAAGAAACTACACCCGTAGAGATTTCTTCCACAAGGACATTTATATAGCGGTTGTTACTACCATGGTGAAAATGGCTATTACCATTTGAGGTTTGAGGTTCCGTCCATGTGGTTGACCCAATAAAGGGAATGTCCACTATGGTTAACCCTCTCTAACAAGGAAGACTCGCAATATGGACCACATGGGGACTTAGTTCGGATTCAAGGGTTCCAAGTTTTTGATTCTCCCAAAAGGGAAAAGAGCATAATCCTTTAGCCTCTTCACCTCACCAAAACATAGCAAACATGATTCATTGACCCACTAATTTGAAATCACCTCATTCAAGGCTCACACAACAACAAATGACACCAATCTCCCAAAGAGAGAAAGTATTGCCAAAATTTGAAGTCCAAACCAAGTTGAGCAATGAGATGAAAACAAAATCCTTCCCTACCTACAAGGGGATCTATCATCAAGAAGAGCTTTGCATGTAAAAAAAGCAAATGAAGCTCACTCTCTCAAGATCGCCACAAATAGTGTTCATAGGGCCTAATTACTATGTGAAACATATATGCAAGGAAGCAAATCTAGGTCCATTTTAGAGCACCAATTTGGGAATGTGATCTATGAAAGCAAGAAACACTCAAGCTAAACACATGAGATGTTCATTTTAATTTCCAAAATCCAAATGTTATATAGATCAACAAAATACCTCAAATCCAATGCAACGCAAATCATTTTATTGTTTATCCAAGCAAGTCGAAGCAATCCTCACGAACTCTCCAACAAGCAAGAGAAACAAACAAGCAAACAAGATATGCAATGTATATTCAACTTATGCAAACCCTAGGGTTAGATCTAAAAATCAATTGTTAAGAGCAATAATAACCAACAAATAATCTAAATGACAACTCATGTCATGCATTGAACCATGTGAAAAATAAGTGCAAGATAATCATTAAATACCCTTTTTTAATTTTGATTTTTGACCTAGTCAACAAGATCTGATTTGTTTGCTATGAATTCGGATCCCAAACCCTAAATACAGAAAAGAGACCCCTATTAAAAAATAGAGAGTTTTCCAAAAAAGTCAAAATTTCTACAATAAATGTTGGTCTAATCAAAATTATTCCTAAAGAGGGAGATAGACTCCTAATCAAAAATTGGAGGCCTATCACATTGCTGAATGTAGGATACAAAATTTTGGCCAAAGCCTTATCCCTCCGCATTACCCAAGTGCTCCCTAAAGTTATCAACAATACCCAAACAGGGTTTGTAAAAGGGAGATACATCCTTGAGAACCTGATAACCTGCTAGGAAGCTCTAGATTGGGCCAAGAACTCAGGTCAATAGAGTGCCATGTTTCTTATAGATTATGAGAAAGCATATGATCGCATTGAATGGAAATTCATCTTGCTCATGCTAGACAGACTGGGATTTCCACCCTCATTCTGCCAAATGGTCTCAACTCTTCTAAAAGGGGCTACAGCGACTGTAGAGGTCAATGGGCATAGATCTCCCTTCTTTGTACTCACTAGGTCCATTAGGAAAGGATGTCCCCTTGTACCATCCCTATTTGTCATAGCAGCAGACTCCATCCATTACATTCTTAGGGATGACACCCTATCACCCCAAGTTAGGGGAATCTCCCTACCCAACAGACAAGAGATCTCCAACATCTAGTTCACAGATGACACGGCCATTCTCCTAAACATCAGGGAGGATAATATGGGACACCCGATGAAGAAACTAGACCTATTTTGTGAAGCCTCAGGCAGTAAAATCTCAATTTCAAAATCCATCATGCTAGGATGGGAAACCAATCCCCCACTATGGTGGAACAAATACGATCTGGAGTGGGGAGGCCCTTCACATATTGTGAGATACCTTGGGATCCCTTTTGTAGTTGATCCAAACATCAATGAGATGTGGAATTGGGTTAAGGATAGAATCCTAACAAAACTCAATAAATGGGACAGCAACCTCCTCTCCTTCCCAGGCAGAACCCAAGTTTGCCAGAAAATACTATCTTCGTATCCCATTTACTTCTCCTCCTCGTGGTTGTTTAACCTGTATCAATATAGTGTCATTCAGAAGATTATTCGAGACTTCCTGTGGTCAGGTGGTAGGGGGAATAAGAGATACCATGATGTATCATGGGAGTGGTGCACCAGAGCAAAGAACTGGGGGGGTCTAGGACTGAAAGATCTGAGGACTCAAGGTATAGCACTAGAAGCTAAGTGGATAGCTAAGGCTTCTATTGGAGAGGAACCATGGAAGATTTTGATCAGAAATAATCTGTATAGAGCACACCCCAGTAAAGCCAAATCCTGGACCCGCCTCAACTACTTTGACCTCATTAGCATTGACAACACTATTACTGTGCAAGGCTCTAATGTGTTCTGATACCTCTAGAAGAGCTGGAAGATGGTCAGGAAATTCATCTACAACACATCCCCATCGGCAAGTGGTGGTAAGATTTGTGGAACTAGATCCATATGGTGGAATCTAAAACATAAAGAGAAGCCTCTTGCCTTACTTCAAGGTTGATCTGCGAAAGGTTGGGCAACAAGAGGAATTTGCTATTTTAAAGATGTAATGCAAGATGATAGGTTGAACTCATGGGAGAACTTGCAAGAGAATTTTGATCTGCCCCCTTCTCAGTTTAGAACCTATAGCATCCTTAGTACTACCTTCAGCTCCTTAAACCCTATTACTGTTTGTTGCTCCCCAGACAGCTGCAACACCCTGTTCACCTAGTCGGATGGTACCGCTCTTCATCTTATCAAGGTCAAAAACCTCTATCACCTTCTCACCCTAAATTCAGACATCCTCATAGATGACAATTCCCTATGGCACCTTGAGACCCCAGTTGATGCATGGAACAAATACTTTGTCGCTATCTAGACCAGACCCCTTGAACCTAAAATCCTTCGTTTCTTATGGTGACTCATACTGCATAAGCTTCCGTTCAGAAAATCTAGGGGGGAACCTAATATATATAATGTCTATAAACAACAGGAATCCGTGTTACATGTCTTCTTTGAATGTCTCTTTGCCTCTGAGATATGGAAGTTGTTTGGCCTCAAATTCCAAACCCATTTTGATATCCTAAATGTTATAACTAGAAGCATTAACGACAACAAATGGTGTAATGTCTTTTGGTCTATTTTGTCTTCTATTATATTGTGGGTTATTTGGAAGGCTCGCAATAATGATGTTATGGCAGGGAAGAGCGGGAATCTTACTGAGTCTCTAAGGAGGCTCATATACTCTAATGTTGCCATGTAGGTTATAGCTGTTATTAAGTTAAAAGAAAGCAAGTTCTTGCAAGTATTGAGGGATGGAGAGGTTACTATAAACAAGAAAGACATTGCTCACAAATACACCACCAGCAAACCGGGGGCAGAGTTTGACAGTAAACTCACTGAGTTTATAGACAAGATGAAGTAACAGGAGGTTAATGAGGAGCACAAAGATGCAGGGAATGCAACAACAAATCCTGACTGGGGCATCATAGGATACAATGTAGTATCCCCAGACTCGAATGAGTCAGATAATGACCATGATCTCCCCTCAGATTAAGTTAATTATATGCTCATAAATAAACATGTATAAGACACTCTCAGTGATATAACAATTGTATTTTTTTGAGCTCCTACTGGTTATGGTTGGGGTATTAGTTATACCTCATATACTTTGTTAAAACTCAACTCTCTCGTAACTAATTAATTTTTGATGTAATATTTTTTCCTACTGATATGCAATAGAAAAAAAAAGTCAGAATTTTAAAAATATCTTTTCATTTGTGCCTTAGGGAGCCATTTTCCCAAAATAGACCAATTTTCATAAATTGACCAAATGAGCTATAATATTGCATCCAAATTTAAAAATCAAAGAATGGACCCCCTGTAGAATTTAAATACCTTTCCGAAAATGTAAAAATTTCTGAAAAATTCACTGATTTGTGTCAAAAATTAAGGTTTTATGAAAAATAAAGAAAAAATTATAAAAAATTCACAATACCTCAAAAAAATTTGAATTTTGTATTGGAGCTTCTATGATATGTCACCAACCTGCAAAAAAAATTCAGACCGAAACTCCAAGCCGTGTGGGAGATATGATCAAATCTTTGAAAATCTAGGGTTTTCATCTCCAAGCAAATCTGCACAAGGGTTAGGCTTGAAAAACTTCAATAAAATAACCATGTAAAGATTAGAAAATCTGAGATCTGATTAAAATGGAGGAAAATCAAGAGCATCATGCCCCACGGTGGGCGCCAAAAATATGTTCTAAAATGTTGACACACTTCTATGAATCATTTCATCCAAGGTTGCTCAAGAATGAGGCCTCAAATATCGATCCATAGCTCTCTAGTCATGGAGTGCAAAGGTGTGAAATGGAGGCCCTCATATTGACCTAGTTAGTGCCTATGCAAGTACACCATGAAACGAGAGATTCAAATACATAAAAAATGAGATCAACTCTATATGATAACAATGCATGAAAAGAAATTAATCTAAATGATAACAATGCATGATTAATCTATGAAAGAGAATACAAATGCAAGTTTAATCTATGAAAATAAACATGAATCTAATCTACATGAGGAGCCATGGACGCAAGAAGAATGAGACAAGAAGAGAGAAGTTGCAATATCCAAGCTCAAGTGCTCAAATTCTCTTCCAAAATTACTCTCCAAACCTGCAGCATAACAATACTATGAAAAAGATGTATGATTGATGATTGATGATTGATTCATTGATTCATTGATTATCAAATGAGAAGGAGAGGTTTTCTTATATAGGAAAGTGAATGGTTGAGATTAAGAGGCAAAAAGAATTAATCAATGGTTGAGATTAAGAGGCAAAAAACCCACCACTTAGGAAGATGTGATAAAAAAGGGATTTTATTTAATTTTTATTCAATTTATTTCATTTTTCATCAAATAAAGTGTTTTAAGTGGGGATTCTTATTTATTTAATTAAAAGAGGGGTTTTCTTTATAATTAAATAAATTAGAAGAATTTTATTTAATTAAATGGGAGGAATTAAATTTAATTAAATAAGAGGAATTTTATTTAATTAAAAGGGAGATTA
>MU224373.1:3397449-3417347 GCA_018584345.1 Thuja plicata
TTCACTTTCATGCTAGTAGGATTAGATCATGAAGCTATGTTATCTATGGTGTTGTTCTTGTCTTACTTATGTTGTCATGTATGTTTTCTATGATTGATTGCTCTTTATTTCCATATCTTTATGTATGAATGTTGAGTTAGAATCCTTGGTTTGGGGGCTCATATCCCTAAATTAGTGATATTCTACCTCATTGCAATCCACTGGGATTCTTTCTCCTCTAACTTTACCGTGAGCACATTCGATTTTCATACTCTTACTAACGTGGTGGCTTAATGTATCATCTTAAAATGGAAGCACTTCCATGTTAATAGAATTTATCCCTCCTTAGGGGACATTTTTGACCTCCATCATATCATCCTCCTATTTATGCATCATCTCATGCTTCTGTGCTGGTTCAGGACCCTGATTGGGCCTCTCCGGACACCTCCTACCCCACCTAGCATATTTTCCAGGGGTTCTGAGCCCCTGGGTCAAGGTCAACCTCTACCCTAACCTAGGTCGGGGTCAACCTCAACCCTAACCAGGGTCCCCCTTTCAAAACAGGAAGCTTGTCAGCTACCGGGGGTCATCAAAAATTTAGTGTTCCCGCTTCCGGGTCAGCTATTTCGGGTTCTGAAGTGTTGATTCCTAAATTATATTTAATATAGGTCATTTTCTATGGGCATGGGTATAATTGAAATTTAATTATCCTATGTTGGCCTCCTTAGAATATTGTGCCCTAATTTCATATAAAAGGAAGTCTCTCTCTCTCATTTTCTCTAAGTCTTCTAAGTGCAAAAAGCTCTAATCAAGATTTTGTCAAGAAGCACAAAGTTCAAGCATCCATTTCCAAGCTCTCAAGGTGTTCAAGTTTTCCTCCCAAGCATTCAATTTCTCCATTGAAGATCAAGGATTCAAGCTCTCAAGCCTTTGAAGGGATTAGGTGCAAATATTCAAGATTCATCATTCAAACCCTAGATCTAGCCATCATGGTGGTTTGATCTTCCTTCAAGATCCTTTGTGCATCCTCAAGACTATTTCATCATCTCTTCAAAGTGGATTTCAAGAATACAATCATGGATTTTTATGGTTTCTATTGAGTACATACTTTCATACTTACATACTTGCATACATTTGAATTTCAATTACATATCTATTGAATATCATAGCTTCATTGTTAGATTCAATTCTACTACTTGCTAACATTATGTACTTTATTGATTTCAAGGTTAATTCCTAAATCAGGGTTTGACCAAGGCAAACCCCTCCCCCACAACAAACAATCCCTTTCTTCTTGTAGGTACAGGTTCAGAATAGTTGATTTGAGACTAGATCTGGATACCCTTTTCAGTTTTATTTTAGACAGCGCGAACAAATTCTTTGTCAGACTTGTGCAGGTCAAGGTCGACATTATTGGGTCAAGGTTGACATTTGTGGGTCAAGGTTGACCTTTTTCATAATACAACATCGAAACAGAAAAATATTTTTGGGTTTTGTTCGTCTCTGTGTTCCGGTTTGGAATCAACTGGCAATTTTTCCAGAAACAATCTACAGACCTCAGAAAACAACATTCTTTGATCTGTAATATTTCAAGGTTAGTGAATTTCTCCCATTCCTTCAATCACTGTCATATACTATTTCTACACATATAATTAACAGAATTTAAGGTATCTCCTTTGTTATTCTCCTTTCCAAATAGTTGATTCATTTGTGCATTAGCCCTTCCTTGGGGTTGATCAACTTGGATCTCCCATTTGTGCATTTGGAAATAAAAGAGGAACATATTATCTTCTCCCTAATCACAATTGCAATACACAATCAATACAATTCAATTAAATATAAATTAAAATAAAGTAAATCAAAAATTAACAATCAAACTACATCACTCCACGATTCCATCCTTTACATTTTGGTAATGCCATCTAAATATTTACGTTACACTTTTTCATAAGTGTTGGCTATTAGGGTAAATAAATTTGTATCCATGAACACCCCAAGTACTATCAACTTTCCTACATCCAAGTCCCATATGTTACAATCTAGGGTAGGAGTGTTTCTTTGGCTGTATGCAGTTCTAAACAAAGTTAGACCATTTAGACTGGTTTTAACATCTTTGTCCCACCTACCCGAGTCATACAAGCCTTCTCCTATTTTAAAACGGGGATGTGATGGAACTATTCTCTTGATCTGGGTTGCATCACTCGTGGATCCTTTTAATTGTTGCAACATATCCTCCCTAATATTTATTTTCTAATAATCTACCTCTCCTGAAAGTTCAATCCTAGGGGCCATTTTGAACCTAAGGCTTTTTTGCTGAGATGAAATTCAGATTTTGAAACGATAATTCTAAAAGCCTTTTGAATTGCAAATCTTACTAGGAACCTAAATTTTGTTGAATTAGAGAAGACTTACCCATTCTGCAATTTTGTCGCGAGGAGATGAATATCTCGGTAATTCTATTCTTTTCTCAAATGACTTTGGTAAATTATTGCGGCTTCAAGTCGAATTAACCAGTTTTACGGCTTCAATCAAATCAGTCATTCATATTGAATTCGAATGGAGTGGCCACACGTTCTGCAATCAATTTTCCTACTTCAAACTCGTGGCTTAATGGCTCACTAAAACTTATTTTAATAAGTTTGAATTTAGGCCGTAGATCTTAAACAACATTTCTTTCATCTGACGGTTCTCTTCTTTTCCCAGAAACAACTGTTCACCTAAGACACATGTCAGCACCGCTTAATTGCTTTTCCATTATATTTTGTTCACTTTACCTCTAAGTGATTAAGTGAACCATTCGATCTTTTTACACTTGCACCCTCATTAACATGACTTTCGCGTTGTACAAGACCCACCTTTTATGCCACGCGTCGCTCAGACTTAATCGCTTACCCATTAGATCTTGATCGGTTTGCCTTCTAAGTGATTAAGTTAGTCGTTGATTCTTTCTGACATGTCATGCCTTTAACATGATAACTGCACTATACAGGACCCTTAACACCTCAGCCAGACCCACCTAGGACACATGGCATCACGGCTTAATATCTTAAGCGATAGATGTTGATCAACTTTTCCTTAAGTCATCAAGTGAGCAGTCAGATCTTTTCAAACTTCTCCAAAATTTATCCTATGGCCAACTTCACCTTTAGTGGACTACACGTCATCATCTTGACACGCATTAGCACCACTTAATGGCTTAGGTGTTAGACCTCGATTACTTTGAAGTTAAGCCATTAAGTCGACCATTGGATAAAAAATAAGTTAACTATACTTTAATCATCGCCATCTCTAAATATCTGGGTCCACTAACTGCCAGATGTCAACACCACTTAATGTCTTAATTGATAGATGTCGAGCATCTTGGAGATAAGCAATTAATCCCACTGTTAGATCTTTTCAAGATTTAGTCACCTTTATGTTGTCTGTGACAGGACCCACATTGCTTCTAAGGACATGCGTCGCTTAGAATTAATTTCTTAAGCGATAGATGTCGTGCATCTTGGGGATAATTCATTAAGTTGACCATTTGATCAAAAAAAAAATGCCCGACATATAATGAATTTATTTAAAACCTTAGTGGACTTTGGACTTTGGGAATAATGTGAGACCCTAGTGTTAGGATTGACAACTTTAATACACGTGACCACTTTTAGAATGAACCCATTCGAGACATGACTTAAGTGAAAAAGGTAACGTGAAATTAGAAGACATTTCAATGCTTAGGTTTTTTATGACCAAAATTACACTAGGAGACATGAAACAAGGGTTTTTTCAATATTTTCAACTAGGTCAAGGGTTAGAATAGAATTTGCAGTGGCATGAGAATAATTTTTAACCATGATTTTAAACCCTTGGATAACATGAATGACAGGGGACCTCAAAATTTTATAAGACACACCCTAAACATTAAATAGTACCAACAGACACTCAACTAAAATCAATAACAGTCAGCACACAAAGAAAATATCATGACATAGCTCAAGCATTTAGTGTTGTGTTTAAAAATTTAAGTGTGTTAACTGATACTGAGTTCTGAGGATAAGGATCAAATTCTTGCAAGCAGGTAAGATCACATGACAAAAATGGGTAAGAACAAACCAATAAGTGTTGAAAAACACTCGATTTCAGGGGTTTTATTGAAAAATACATTTGGGTGGTGTTGAAAACACTGTTTGTGAGGTGTCCTAAAGACTAACGCATCCAAGAGACCAAAGCTAACATAATTATACCCCCTAGACAAAGACATAGACCAATTCCAGACCGAGGCAACAAAGACAAGGCATGATGGAGAAAGGCTAAGTGTCGAGGAATCGCGCTAAGAAACAAGGGTGCAAAGGCCTCAAGTAGCGCCTGTTTCCAGGTTTTCACCAAGGCACTTTTTTTTTTTTTTGAATTTTTGAATTTTTGAATTTTTTTTGTATTTTTGGAATATATAATTTTTTTGGAGATACATCAAAGTGCCTATTGCTAGGTTTTCACTAAGATGATCATTTTTTCAGGACATTTTCTAATATTTACAATTTTTAACAATATATCATTTTTTGGGATTTTTTTAGGATCAATAAGTATGTACAAAGGGTGCCCCTAGACAGAATGGGCATCATGGATAGAACTTCTTTAGGTGCAAGAAATTGATAGGAGTTATTCTCCCTCTATTGTAGATAGTAAATAAGCACCTGACCCAAAATTTGTTGTGATGATGTAAGGTCCAAGCCAATTAGGTTCAAATTTTCCCTTTTGATCTCTATGTTGCTGATTCTTAAGATTTTCACGTAGCACAAGATCTCCCACTTGGAATTCTCTAGGGTGAACCTTTTGTTGAAGGCTTTGGACATGCGCTTTTGATAAACCCTCATATGGTAAAATGATGCTTGATGTTTTTCATCTAGAAGTTCTAACTCTTGAAGTCTCATGGCACGGTAGTCTTCATCTGTAACTAGACCTTTAAGTGAAACTCTAAGTGAAGGAATCTCAACCTCCAAAGGTAACACTGCTTCAGTTCCATATGCAAGGGCAAAAGGAGTAGCCCCACTAGGAGTATGAATACTCATTCTATAGGCTCACAAAGCCAGATTTATCTTTAAGTGCCAATCTCTACCATTCTTATTGATTGTTCTATGTAAGATTTTAAGAATGGTTTTGTTTGATGCCTCTGCTTGACCATTTCCTTGTGGGAAGTAAATGGAGGACCAATGTTGTTTAATATTGAATTTCTTGCAGATTTGTTTAAGGTCCTTATTTTTGAACTGGCCTCTGTTGTCAGTGATAATCTCAGAAGGCACTCCATATCGACAGATGATATGGTTCAAAATGAATAGAGAAACTGTCCTGCCTGAGGCAACAAAAAGTGGGACAACTTCTACCCATTTAGTGAAGTAATCAGTAGCAGTGATAATAAACTTGTGTCCACATGATGAGTTGGGATGAATCTTCCCAAGAAGATCAAAGGCTCGACGCTAAAATGGCCAATGAGATATAGAAGGAATGAGCTCCCTGCTTGGAGCATGTATCAGGTTACCATGTTTTTGACACTTTTCACATGACTTTGTAAAAGCTACCGCATTGTAGGGAAATAGTACCCCTCCCTAAGAAACCTTTGAGCCATGGCAAGACCATTGGAATGTCCTCCACAGATGCCCTCATGGATGCCAACTAACGCTTGGTTGGATTCTTCCTTTTCTAAGAATCTAAGAAGTGTTCCATCTAGACCCCTCCTATACAAATCACCAGAGATAAGGGAATGGTGAGAGGCATTTTGGGTAAGGTTTCTACGTTCATATCGGTTAAAGGTTTCAGGAATAATACCATCATGAAGGTATGAGTAAATGGCACCATAATGAGATGACTCATGACCAACAATGGTACAAATGACATGACTTTCTTGGGATTCATAGATAGGGTCATGTATCTCTTCCACCAGGAATTCAAATTTGGATTCGTGTTTCTCTAACTAAAGGAGTGAAGCAAGTGTATCCATAGCATCAGCTGCTTTGTTTTCTTCTCTAGGGATTTGCCGAAACATGACAAATATGAAGTCTCATTTCAAGGAATCAACCATTTGCTTGTAAGGTACCAGCTTCTCCTTTTTTGTTTGATATTCATCATTAACTTGGTTGATTATCAGTTGTGAATCCCCATAGATGTGTAACTCTGAGATTCTCCACTCTATGGCCATCTTAAGTCCATTTGTTAAAGCTTCGTACTCAACAATGTTGTTTGTACATGGGAACAATAACTTGTAAGACTTAGGAATCGTGTACCCATGAGAAGAAACAAACAACACACCAGTTCCTGAACCGTTTTGCATAAAGGATCCATCAAATAACATCTTCCATGTTCTTTCAGTCATATACATGAGGTGCTCATCTAGGAAGTCAACTTGAATAGGTGCAGTATCTTGCAATGGGAAATCAGCCAATTGATCTGCTATGGCTTGTCCTTTGATTTCTTTGCGCTCAATGTACTCTATGTCAAATTCTAAGGGTATCATCATCCATTTAGCAAGTCTACCTGTGAGGGAAGCCTTACCTAGAAAATGCTTGAGTGGATCTATTTTTTATATGAGGTGTATAGTGTGCACAAGCATGTAATGTCACAACTTTTGGGAAGCAAACACAACTGCAAGGCAAGCTTTCTCAATGCTGGTGTAGTTAACCTCATATGAAACAAGAGTGTGTCTAATGTAGTATATTTCTCTTTCTTTCCCGTGTTCATCAATTTGAGCTAGTAATGCCCCCAAGGAAGTTTTTGTCGCTAAAATTTATAGAATAAATGGTTTCCCTGGGATATGAGGCATTAAAATAGGAGGATTTTCCAAGTATGTCTTGATTTGATCTATGCTCTTTTGAGAATCCTCATTCCAAACACATTTGACTCCTTTGTGTAAGTTCTTGTTGAAGGGTTGAACTCTATCTGCCAATTGTGAAATGAATCTCCTTATGGATTTAAGACATCCTTGAAGACTCCTCATTTGACTAATGTTTCTAGGAGGTGGCATATCTATGATTGCTAGGACTTTTTCAGGGTCTACCTCTATTCCTCTTGCTGAAATGATGAATCCTAGTAGTTTTCCAGAGGTGACTCAAAATGCGCACTTTTTAGGATTTAACCTTAGTTGAAATTGTTCCATGCGATCTAGAATGACTTTTAAATCGTCTAAGTGTGTATCTCTCTTCTGAGACTTGGCCAAGGTGTCATCCACATAATCTTCCATGTTTTTATGCATCATGTCATGAAAAATGGTTGTCATAGCTTTTTGATAGGTGGCTCATGCATTTTTTTTATCCAAAAGGCATAACGTTCCAACAATAGGTACCCCATGCACAAGTGAATGCAGTCTTTTCTTGATCTTCAGGAGCTATCTTAATCTGATTATACCTAGAAAAATAATCCATCAAGGAATAAATCTCATAACCCGCAGTCATATCCACTATCATGTCTATATTGGGAAGTGGAAAGTCATCCTTTGGGCATGCTCTATTGCAATCTCTCAAATATGTGCAAACTCGAATAGATTTGTCATGTTCGGTAACTGGGACAATGTTTGATATCCATTCAGCATAGGCAATAGCTCTTATGAATCCTGCACCAAGGAGTTTTTCTAATTTTGCTTTGACTAGGAGAGCTATGTGAGGATGCATCTTTCTCAACTTTTTTTCAACGGGTTTGACACCCAAAGCTATGGACAAGTGATGCTTGATAAGATTAGTGTCCAACCCCGGCATATAGAACTTAGTGTAGACTTATTTTTCTTGTGGTGACAAGGATTAATCCAAGTGTACGATCTGCAGAGCCTCATCTGTACCCAAATTGACTGCTTGTGTTGGTTCAATAAGCACCAAAGATCTATCTTGAAAGTAGCTAGGGAGATGATCAAGTACCTCATCCTTAAGCGCGTTGGAGAGGTTTTCACCCTTGGATACATCATTTCTTTTTACTTTTTTTGGGTTCTAACACCGCCAAAGAGTGGTTTTCACCATCAAAACTCCTATTCTTTTTATTTGATTTTCTTTTTATTTTGTGACAAAGGTACTTGATATCTGAATCGATCATACTGGTAGCTGGTTCACTAGTGGAAGAGACTACATGTTCAATAGCATTTAAGTAATAGGCTATCTCATAATCATTTTGAAATGTTAAGAGCTCAGGTTCTTGATAGCGTTGGGACCAATCAACGAGGTTAGAATGAACAAGGGGTAATTAAATGACTGGTTCAAGGTTGTAAACGTGAATGATATCATCTCTGGTGACCGAAGAGTTTGAGTCCATCAAGTATCCTTCTAAGCTACCCAAATCAGGATTCATCGTAACAAGTGAAGAATCATCCACTAAGACAACATGTGGGTTCAAATCCTCTAATCCTACACTTGAATCGTCAGCTACCTCGAGTTGAGAACTATAAGTGTGGATGACATCAACATCCATGTCAACTGTGGAAGGCTCTGAGAAGGAGTCTCATTCATACTCATATGAACTTGTGTCTAAACTATGACCATGATACTTACACCATGAGGGTTTGAGACATCTTGATGTGGAAGGTCTAGTGTCATCAAAGGTAACACCTTCTCTTTCCATTAAACGGACAAGATTATTTCATTGACATTCTCTGAAAGGATCTTCTACATCTGATTCATCTTGTTCTAAAGTTGCAACTAACTCATGAGTGACCAAAATATCTAAATCTCCCCAAAGGAGATTAGTGGAAGGGACCCAATCTTCACACATGTCTTGCTGATTTGTCAAATTAGGTACGTATTCTGGTTCATCTTCACTATTCGACTTATCAAGGATAGGAGTAGTGTGTTTGTTGTGATTCGCGAATCTTAGGCCAACCATCTTCTTAGACTGGCATCCAAAAAGAGCATGATCAAGAGGTTCAGCCCTAGCATCCAATCTGTGATTAAGAGGGCCATGTCCGGGATAGCCCATATGTTTGACAAAATTATACCCTCTTCCATAAGCCTTAGGAGAGGGAGAGAAGTTCTCATTGTGCATGTATTTCTCTTCTCTATAAATCTTGTCTCTAAAAAACGTCTCCTCTTTCTCATCTTGAATAGGCACTGAGGACTCTACAAATGTGCCAAATAAAGTCATAGTTGAAGAGGAGGGTCTCTTTTCTTGTGAAGGCTTTCCATAAAACCTAGGTGAAACTGGAAGTGTTGTGAGGGAGTTGAGTTGATACCCCCCATGCCAAGATCTACTAACTTGAGCTTGTCTTTACATTCAGCTAACGTTGCATCGAAGTCTTTTGCTTCTCTATTAAGGGGAACATGAGCTCCTACTGAAATTGAATTAACAGATAAAGTGTTATCCCTAGGTATACAAATCTATATTCCATTATAAGGGAACTTAATACACTGATGATAGGTAGACGACACTGCTTGCATATCATGAATCCACGGTCTACCGAGCAAGATATTATATGTAAGGGGGCCAACGTCAACCATTTGAAATAAAATATATTTTTCAATAGGGCCAATCCTAACAGGAAGGACAACCATCCCCTTGGAACTTCTTTCTGCCTCATCATAGGCTTTGAGGGTGACATTTTTCTAGGTATCTATGACTTGTTCAGAATAACCCAACTTTTTCAAAAGACTAAAGGAACAGATGTTAATCCCAACACCCCCATCTATCAACACGCACCTAACACGGGTTTTGTGGATCATGACCTCAATATGGAGAGGGAGATTATGTGGATGGCTCAAAGATTTATCATCATCCTCTGAAAAAGTAAGGTAATGAGGGCTAGCAATATGGTTAACCATGTTCTGGAATTGATCAACATCTACTTTGTTGGGGACGTTTGCTGCATGCAACGTATCCTCAAGGACTTGTTTGTGTCTCGGGGACAACTCTAAGAGCTCAAAGATTGAAATCTGAGTTGGGGTTCTTTGCAACTGATCGACAAGATTATAGCTCGACTTAGGATTGACAACTAGTTTTGAGGTGACATTCTTGGATGCCACTTGTTTTGGTTTATTTGATTGACTTGAAATGGGTCCTCTAATGACAATGGGACCTTGACTTTGTGTGACAACATTGAGAGTTTGCGATGACACTCTAGAGTTAGGACCCCTTAGCAACATTATGGGTTCTTCATCAAAGATAGGAGGAGAGTCCATGTCTAGATCATAACCATAGGGATATTTATCCCTCATCATGTTGACATTTTCTTTGACAACTTCAAGCATGTTGACAACATTCTCTCCATCTGTGTAAGTGTAATTGATCTCAGCCTTGCCATTCTTAGCTTTAGAGGTTTCCCCCTTCTCAAACTCGGACAAAGGTTCTTTGAATGCCTTATGATCGGCGTTGGTGTTCAATCCATCTACCTTAAGTTTTCCATTCTCAATGAGATCTTGGATGATATGTTTGAGTTTCCAATGGTTTTCACTATCATGTCCAATACTACTGTGAAACTTGCAAAAGGATTTCCCATCCCACTAATGTGGCTTAACATCAGGTATATAATGCTTTGCGGGATCTTGAGGATGCGCAAGGTTGTTGGCAATAATTTTTTCCAAGACATCCTCATATAAATCACCAAGTTTTGAAAACTGACATCTTTCTTTCTTAGGCCTATCTTGGTATCTTGGCTTGTTCTCTTGTTGATTAGATGCGTTGAGTTTCATGACTTGAACATCACTAGACAAGTGGAGCACAGTTTGATCTTTGGGTTGGGAGGAGTCCACAACTCCATCATTGACCACTTGTTTGTTCCTATTCCAATGTGAGTTCTTTCCTTTATCCTTGTTAGGGTTGTTATTTTGACCATTGTTGTTGTTGTTGTTATTGTTTCCATGTTTGGTCAAAATTCCTTTTTCTTTCAAAACATCCTCAATCCTACATATGGTTTCAACCATGGTGTCAAAGGAATCAAAAACCATCTTCCTAACTTCATACCGCATTTCGGGAACCAAGTTGCTAACAAGGATGTCAATCTTTTCATTTTTAGGAATGGTCCTAGGGTAGCGAGAGCATTGTCGTCTCCACCTTTACAAGAAAGTAACAAAGGATTCCCCTTGATTTTTCTTTAAGTTGCATAAGTCCAACATGGTGATAGATCTTGAAAGATTGTATGCAAAGTGTTGAATGAATCTATGGAAGAGCTCTTTGAAAGTATTAATGGGGGGAGTTATGTTGCTGAAACATTCTATCACTTGACCCTTAAGTCTCCTTGGGAACAATCTCATGAGGTACGAGTCATCTTGATGGAAATCAAAACTTGTGGTATAAAATTGGCGTACGTGATCACGTGGATCTCCATTTCCATCGTACTTGTCATATTGAGGGATATTAACCTTTCTAGGGAAGTCTTTCATGTTAACACTTTTGTCAAAAGGACTAGGACAAATTGAATAAAGTGAGAATGAATTCTTGGGCGCCAACAAATTTTCCATCATGCTCTTAAGTTGTTTGATTTCTTCTTCTTGAGATGGACCTTGCTTCTTAATATTCTTGTCCACATCAAAGTTGTAGGGGACTCTAGCACCCTTTTTGATCAAACTCTCTAGGAACTTGTCTTTATTTTTCTCTAAATATTTCTCCACATACTGCTGGAAAAGTGGTTCTTGTTGCATTTTCATGAAGTCCTGCGAGGTGAGGTCAAAACGTGAGCTGCTACCCCCATATTGTGAACCATGGTGAGCACATTATGAAGGTTGTCTTGAGTTCCTAGCAGGTGTTAGTCTCCTATAATGATCATGTCTTGAAGCCCTTCTTCCTCTAGGGCTAGGAGATCATGACAGTGTTCTTGAATGTCTTCTACTTTGTGGAGTCTCAGGAGGGGTGGATGGAGGAGAGTTGTTTCCACCACCAACACACATGTTGTTGAATTTATCATTAAGTTGTTGAGCCAAGAGTCTATCTTGCTCTTCTTGAAAGGATTTCCTTTCTATCTCCAACAAGGCTTGTCTTTCCAACTCTAGGAGTCTAAATTGCTCTTCCTCTGCAGCTTGTTCATCTAGGAAGCCTTTCTTTTCATGCTCAATTTTCTTAAGTCTTTCACTCGTGTATCTTGAATGTTTTGAGCGGTGAACTTGGTCTTGAATGTTGAAACAAATTATTGGTGTATGTTGCATTTACGCAAGTGTCATAAGGTTCATCATCTTGGTTTTCATGTTGTGATTGTTCATCTTGATAGGCTTGCCTCTTACCTCTCTCAACCCTTTGGTGTGCATTTAGATATCTAGTTGAGATAAGGGGTGAGACTGGTCGACTGTCATGAGAGGAACTGCCAAATGAAACGGTATCTCTATGTTTCTCAAATATGTTATCAAGGTGTTTATCCATTTCTTCCCTCTCTCGCCGAGTCATCGTGTAACTCATATCCATATATGAGTGAGAAGATGCTAAGGGTGTACTCAACCCACTAAGGTTACTCTTGGAATCAAACCAAACTTCTGAGTTGTTCTTGGGTGATTGATCAAATATAGGCTCTTTTCCCTTATGTTTTTGGCAAGTTTGAACTAAGGGTAATTGGTTAAAGACTACTTGAGGTCGCTTTCCTTGATCTACTTGATATCTTGTTGTAACTAGCATGAAAGAAAAGGTACTAGGTGATAGGATGACCCTAATAAATGTTGGTACCAAACCAGGATAGTAAAGGCATTCACTTGTCCAAAAGAGAGGTGATAAGATAGAATTTTGCAAGAGGCATAAACCAACACTGCCATAGAGGTGCACACTAAACGGGTGAATATCCTAACACATATGGATCAGGAGGATGATTTACCCAAGCTATATTGATTGAATTTGAATTTGTATGAAAGTGAGATAACTCTCCAAGTGTGTTATCAAAGGATCTAAAGGTTTATCTTCTCAACAAGGACGGTTTCTAGTTCACCAACTCTAAACAAGGTCACTTGTGAAATCAAAGATTACTAATTCAAGAGGTCAAAATGCAAGAATCCAAAGTGTAAAAAAGCTTCTAACAGCAAGTTAAGTGACCTAATCTAACCTAGATCAACCAAGGAAGACTGGAAATGACCAAATAGAAAATTGAGCAAGTTGACAGTTTGACACTTAAGAATGCAGATTTGTTGATCGTTTTGATGTTTGCTTTGATATTTGGTGTACGTTTTGATGTTTCACTCATGCAAGACACATCAAGCAGATTGTTTGTTGTAAAAAGAACAGTCACACCACAACCTAGGTAAGCCAGGGCAATATGTGTTGAATTCTCACTTGAACCAAAGTTCAGCCACGCCTACTCATAGCGGACAACTTAGAAGCTTAGAGGCACGGGCTACTCCTTATAGTTCACTCACTTCTTAGCCATACCAAACTTTGAATCCCAAGGGAATCACTTCCCAAAGGATCATTGTCTCTACTAAGAGCCATGAAAATGTGGGATGTCTTAGTCAATCTTTGACCTTTCATGCCAACAGATAGAGAGATTTTGGTCACTAGAACAAATTTTTTAGTTAGGGCATCTGTTCAGGCGGTTATACATGTGGCAGATTAGCCCCGTTAAGGAGGCCTCCCAACCTACATAAGTTAAATTTTGTAGGTTTTTACGCACCATGAGGGTACTTAGGGAGATCTTCTGTTGGCATAGCTAAATCGACACCCGTTCACTATGAGATTAATCACAATGACATTTTTTATATACTAGTTTGGAAGGGCTTGGCTTTAGCCTGTTACCAATTGGGAAATCCACTCCCACCGGATCTTTTAAAGCTCTTAGGAGGTAGCCACACTAAAAAAATTATATGAATTTTTCTTACACCAAAGATTCACAAAGGCAAGGGGAGACGATATGTTCATATAATTCTTAGGATTACAATCTAAAAAGACACTTCAGACACATAAGAAGATGACAACAATGTTTCTAGATTTCTGATCATCCCAAAAGGGCGAGAGCATAGTTTTCTGACATTATTTCCATTCCTAAAATATAAGATATAAGTTTATTTTAAAAAGTCTTGCATGTGCGTTCCTATTTTAATAAAACAAAATAAAATGCAAGCACAATGTTTAGAGTTCTATCGATCAAGGCAATCCTGGAAGATAATTTGTTAGTAGTCTGTGTTTTTAGTCTTCTTTTTAAACATCATGCAAACCACTGTTAGGCTGTAATCAACAAGTTAAGTCAGAGAACAACAAAGCCCAAAACTCGTCAGCGTTAGAAAAATCAGAAAATCATAAATCTGATTGCATATTCAGAAAGTAGATAAAAAATTATGCACTTTCAAAAACAATTGCACTAAAAATGTTACCGTATGAGCTCGTACGAGCTAGGTTTTGGAAGCTGCCAAACAGAGGATTAGACGGGTACAGTGATGAAAACCTATAATTTCTAATAAATCTGAGACTCAAATCTAGAAAATAAGAGCGACCCAGAAATCTTCAGACAATTCTACCCAAATTTAAAAAACATTACACTCAATTTAGACCTAAAATGAGCAAGATATGATTTTTTGAAGTTATACTGCAATTTCAAAAACTTCAATGGTGAAGGCAAAGACTTTTCAAACTCTGTTGACGTCAGCAAATTGCGGCATTAAAATTGACGGTTTCATGGTTGTCACAATAGTCCATGCATAATGATGGTTTGACGACTATCAAATTAAACACAGTAAAACAATCTAATTTTTTTCCAGATTTTTTTTTTGAAAATCTACCTTGGATTGCGTGCAAAAAAATCTAAAATATACCTCGATTTCTGTGCAACAGGGTTATATGTCCTGCTTGGGAAAAAGAAATTTGCCACAGATTTGACTTTCACTAGATATGAGCGAGTTTATACTCATTTTCAATTGAAATGATGTTCTGAACGTAATGGTGGGGTCAAATTTGGCTCAAAATGAGAGCTTCAAAGACACTGAGGGAATAATAGACATAAGATAGAAGAAATTTTTGAATGTGATGACATAAATGGATGTTCTTCCCCACGATGGGCGCCAAAAATATGTGCTAAAATGTTGACACACTTTTATGAGTCATTGTATTCAAGATTGCTCAAGAATGAGGTCTCAAATGGTGACTCATAGCTCCCTATTCATGGAGTGCAAGGGTTTGTGATGAAGGCCCTCGGTTTAGACCTAGTTTATGTGCATGAAAGTACACCATCAAATGATAGATCCAAAGAGGAAGAACAAGAATGCTAGTCTCCATGATCATCAAATATGCATTGCAAATGAAAATCGAAACTATTCTATATGATAATGATGCATGAAAGGAAATATGCAAACTAATCTATGAAGGAAATATGCAAGATTAATCTATTGAAAGGAAATATAAATCTAAATTAACATGAATCTACTCTAAATGGATTGCCATGGATGCATGAGAGAAGAAGACAAGAAAAAGAGAAGAAGAGGAGAAGTTGCATGGTTCAAACTCAAATACTCAAACTCTCCTCCAAAATTGCTCCCCAAACCTGCAGCATAACAATAACATGAAAACTTGATATCTCTCAAATGAGAAGGAGAGGGCTCCTTATAAAGGAAAGTGTGGAGAGGAATGCATCCTCAAGAGCAATGTGGGATAAATCCCTAAAAGTTAAGTGAGAGGAAAAAGCCCACCACTTAGGAATATGTGTGGAGGAAAAGGAGTTTATTTATTTTTTATTTGATTTATTTTCTTTTTTCATCAAAAAGAGAGCTTTAAGTGGGGATTTTATTTATTTAATTAGAAGAGGGATTTTTTCTTTTAATTAAATAAGATTATTTAAATTTTTTTTTAAAAAAAGATTTTAATTAAATAAGATAAGATTATTTAATTAAAGAGAGATTTTCTTTTAATTAAATAAGATAAGATTATTTAATTAAAAAAGAGATTTTGTTTTAATTAAATAAGATAAGATAATTTAATTAAAAGAGAGATTTTCTTTTAATTAAATAAGATTATTGTTAGGAATAAGGTGTCTCAACCTTGTATATTTTCTTACATTTGATATTATTTGTTTTGTATTTAATTGTTTGCAAATAATGTATTTAAGTTTGATATCTGTTCTGTCATTTAGTTGAGTGGACATGTGTTTTCACTCCACTTGGAAGATGACAAGGATGATCAAACTTGGTCTAGGTGAATAAAGGTTATTTGCCAAATGTCGGCACTTTGGACAATGTGTAAGGTAATCATGACTGAAATAGTTATGACAGATTCCTATGATAGTCATTAATATTTGTAAGAGCTAATTGTGAAAGATTTGATGACAGGTGAAGACATGCAAGACATGTGGCAACTGATTATGTTGAGTACCGTACACTCTTCTACAATGCGTGGGGTTCCTATTTTTCTAGAGAATGGTAAAACCCTAATACGGTTATCTTTGGAAGTTGCCCTAAAAAGGGAACTGCATGATATAAGCATTTCTAGGTTGCAAATTGCAGAGTGAAGTTAGTGTATTGTTGGAATGTTGTTATGCTATCAGATTTGTCTTCAAGTGTCGATTATCTCCTGAAAGAACTTGCATTGCAAGTGTATTGTAAACAACAATAGTTTTGATTAATACATTGTGTAGGTTTTGGAGTGCTGGGGTTTTTTACTGAAAGGTTTTCCCTAGGGTAAATCATTGTGTCATTCTCATTTTTTCTATGTATGCATGTTATTGTATTATCATTCTGTAATTGATAAGGGTTAAATATGAATTTGCACGATCCTTTTCTCGGGAGTTTAGTGTAGGGAACTATTTTCCACACACTTAGTTTCCTTTCAATTATTTTATTTAATAAAAAGGGATTTTCTTTTAATTAAATAAGATCATTTTATTTAATTAAAAGGGGTGTTTTCTTTTAGTTAAATAAGATTATTTGTGAAATGATCAAACCTTAGGAAATATTGAAATAATTAAATTAATTTTGATTTGATCAAGGAAATTGATTTGAATTGAAAATGATGCAAGGCATTGATTCAGGAATTTGGTAAATTGATTCTGTCATTTGATAAATTGAAGAATGGGGGCCCATAGTCTAGGTGACTATTTTACGGTGCATACAATAGGAACTTAAATGTTATTTAAAATAATCATAATTAAAATACAACCCATTGTTACATATTACATAAATGATATCATAATCAATTATTTTGTGAATTTTATAATTCAAAGCTTGACATTCATTAGTAAAGTGGTCATGATATCGATGATACATACAAAAAGGAATATTCTCAAGTTCTTGTATATATTTCCTCTTTTATTTTGGTTGGGTAATCAACTTGGCACTAAGATCAAACAAAAAGTTATCTTGATTAAAGTAAGGCATAAAAGATATAGAATTATTAGAATTTAATAGAAGGTAATTATGACAAAGGAGTAGGTTGGAAACATAAACCTTTTTGGAATAATATGCATATATGTGTTGCCATTATTGTTTTGTCATTGATATCAACATATTTCTATGTTTGAGATAGTGTTCCTGTGATGTTCAGTGAGTTGTTTGGCTCAGTATTGATAGTGTGTTGAAGATCAGAATCTATGGATGTGTGTGTTGTGTATAGGGATACCTGTAGTTGATTCAATTCAACTTTTAGAGGTTTGCATGATGATTTGAGTAAGTAACGAGTTTATGTGTTAAGACTAGTATTTTGGATGTTCAGTGGTGACAACGTGACAGTATTTGGATCAGTAGTGCTCCACATTGCAATATTTTCATATGTGGATCTATGTAGTGTATTTGAGACATTGATGTGTATCCTCATCTCAATTGGTTCATGATTTGGAGGCCTACAAGATATTTTTATTGATTTAAAGTTGGTGTAGTTGGTGCTCAGAGGTTTGGTATGATGATGCATATGATTCAAGTGATTTGAGTTCATGTGGATATTCCTGCATTAATTCATTATGCTTGTGCATGTTTCTATATTTTACTTATATTGTGTTGCTACTTCACATTGATCGAGGTGATCACATTTTGTGATTTCAATTGGTGAGTTTGTGTTCTTCATGTTCTTAGCCAATTTGGTGGTGTAGCGTGTTGCAAAAATTAAAGGCATGATTATTGGATGCTTAGCATGTTCAAGGATGGTGTTGTTGATTCATTTTATGTCTTAATTGGTATTCACTAGTTCACATTCAATATTGTCATTGAGAGAGGTTGTATCTTTAATATTTAGGTGTTTGGCCGACCTTGGATGAATAAGTTAACGAGATGTATAAATTTAATTGTATTCATTTGTGGATCATGTGTGAGAGTGTGTGAATGAGTAGATGAGACAAAGATGCGTAAATATTGATTATATCTTTTGAAGGAAAAGATATAGAGTGAAAAATAAATTTGCAATTACACTTCAATGGAACTTATCCAGGCATGGTGAAGATGCTAATGTATAGTTCATGATCTGTGGATTGTGATGACATGTAACTGATTGAATGTTTGATAATGTTAAGTTGAAGATAATGCAAGACATTAAAAAAGTTAATGGTTTGTATTGTCATTGATGTCAACTTGATATCATCTGTACGGTCATATACATAATGCCAAAGAATTCAGAGAATCAATGGAACAAAGGTTATGCTTTCAGCAATGTGTAAAAGTCAAGCATTCACTAAGTGACAAACAACACCGACAGAGTGCACACCATTGGTAAAAGCAAAAGAGAAAAGTCACAGTGATACCCGACGAGTTGAAGACAGTGTTGTCCAATGAAGCAAAACCACAGGATGCGCAACGAGCTGAAAATAGAGTTGCCCGACGAGTAAAATCTAATGATGCCTGACGGACGGAGATCCTGAAGCTAACTGGAGTCACACCGATGGAACTGTCAATTGTCACCGATAGAACTGTCAGTTCTCACCGATGATTAACTACAGAGTTGACCGACGGAACAAAGAGTTCAAAAAATGACAAAATATCTAGCTGGCAAGAGCTAAAGATAAGACTTAACTAGTTGTTTTCTTTGTTTTATTTGACCAGAGTTAAGTGATTGATTTAAAGAAGATTTGTATAGTTGGCAAGAAGATAACTACGAGATAAATCAAGAGTTATGCTTTAAATCAAATTGGTTGAATTGTTTTCATGCCAAGAATCAAGATTCAATGAATATCATGTCTATATAAGAGACAAGCTTAATTCATTTCCGTATGCATGGGAAGGGGAGTGAATAGAAAGAGGTGCTGAAGAGAAACTGATGAAGAAGAACTTCATACAGTCCTGATCAATCAAGCTAAAGGGGAGCTACAAAATTCTATAGACACCGACGAACAGTGCAGCACAACATCACAGAGCAGAAAGTGTGGAGCACAAAGAATTGAATTGATATATTGATTAGAGAGGTAATGTACTTAAATAGATCTAAAAATATGCAATTCAAAGTTGCATCATAAACATGTCATAATGTTTCAATTTAACCATTGAAGCATCAGGCCTCTTAACCGAGCAGGACTTAACAGTCTTCTATATATTGAGGTACATCCCAAGGAGTGCCAAAAAGGTTGATTCATAAAAGTAGCATTGGACTTGCCCGATACCTATTGACAGTCTAAGAAGGAGTCTAATTCAAGGATGGTAGAAATCGATGCCCGATACTAAGTGAAAACCTCTATGTATAAAATCCTCTAAGAAGGTCACACTTAACAGTGTGTTTGTAACCTTTAACAGGGTTGGCTTCTAACAGGGCTCACTTTAAAAGAGTGAAAATTTGGGGTACCGGTCCCAGTGGTTTTTCCCTTAACAGGGTTTCCATGTTAAAATCCATGTGTTATGTGTGTATGGTTTATTACTTTACTGTTTTACACTTCACATATGCATTTTTGGATCGATTGGTATACTTTTCTTATTTACTGAGTTTCGGTAAATAGTTTTATTGCTTATCGGCAATCAAGGAGAATAAGGACAGACAAGGAAAACTGACAGATAGTTAATCATTATAAGTATTTCATGGCATGCATCTCGTAGGGACTTAATAATCTGAGGTTTATTTGATTGGTGGTAAATAGTTGAAGGATAAATTTTAAGGTCATTGATTCACCCCCC
>MU224373.1:3438181-3466595 GCA_018584345.1 Thuja plicata
TATATATATATGCAAGAAATTTGATGTCATCCCTTATGTTACATTTCTTTGTTATCTCATTGATCATGATAATAAGAACATATATTTAAGGATGTATCTATTGTGACTTTTGTGTCATGTTTACTAAGCAAGCACCACTAATCTTATTAAACTAGAAATTGCTAAGCGCATGTATAATGTTGTTCAAGAGTATAAACAAAATACTAGCATGGGTTGTAGGAAGAATATCATCGTAAGTGTAACCACATTATGATACAATTCTAGATCCTTGGATGTATAAATAACATTTAGGGCTAAATCATTAGTATATGTTGGACATGGAGTGTGTTTATCATAAATCTCATAAAAATATAAAGTGAAATCCTCTAACATGAAATAAAAAGTGCTAACAAGCTCTATGAAGATGTAAAGCTAGAAACATGTTTAATAAAATACATCCACAAAACATAGAGAACCCTTTTAGTAAAAGGACACAATATCCTTTAGTAAATAGACAATATTCTCAAGGATGATGTGGTCCTAGATGCAACAAATTGTGAAAACTCCTGGAGATCCTTGATATATGAATGAAGGGCAAGTCAAAGATAAGAGTTAATTGAACTCCATGATTAAGATCTAATAGTGAAAAATGCACAAGGAGATATCTACAAAGCAAAAATCAATCGAGTACTAAACCTTAGATAAGGTAATATATACATAAAAGGTCTTAAAAATGAGAAAAAACTAGAGGAATTAGATTTTAAGATTAGGGGTAACACGTAAAATCTACTCTAAAGGATAGATATGTAAGTTTCAAGTTAATCCAAATGGATAATAAGAAATTGAATCATACAAGCAAGTTAGAGCTTTAAGTAAATGATAAGCAATAAAATAGATTAAACATTAAATTAATGAGATTAGATTGATTCATGTAATTATAGAAGTTGAATATTCTATTATTGGAGATAGTCAAAATGAAAATAGAACTTGTTTGGAATTTTGTTGGATGTTGAATGTTTATTGCTTTGATTGCTTAAGATTATGTAGTTGAGAGCTAGAAACCAAAAACTAATAGTGAATCAATGATCAAACATTTTAGACAAACATAATATGATATTTTTAGGGTCTAGGTTTAGGTATCATGCATTGTTGAGTCAAGGGATAGGGTTCTAATGTGCTCTTTAGTTTGCCAGAAAATTTAAACACTGAGATATTTTGAACTCTCTTGTTAATGCAAATACTTGCTTCTAAGAATCAGTGACGCTAATAAGCATTGTTGGGGGCTTGCTATGTACAAAGGGAAGAGCCCACAACCTCCTTAATGATGGTTAAACCTTGAGGTTGTTTTGACAAGTTGAAAAAAGCTAAGAATGATGAATTTTGATTATTGAGCACATTGAGAAAAAAAGATTAATTGAATATGTAAGTTCAAGAAACAACTAATGTATGATTGGCTACATTGATGTAAGAATCAGTGACAACATTGGTTACATTGATTATTGAGTGTATTGAGAAAAAGATTAATTGAATATAAAAGTTCAAGAAACAACTTATAGCTGAGTGAACCTGGTACCGAGACTCAAGACTTTGTTGCTGGCATCGTTGGCCCTGTAGACCCAGTGGTGGTTTCTAATAAGGCTTTTACTATCATTTCTGTTGGACATGTCCCCTCAGATGTTGTTGGATCTACAGGCTCTGCTGGTGCCATCCCTTTGGCTGATGTTGACGTTGGGGGCGTTTGTGAGTCTGGATTTATTTTGGCTGGTCATGAGAAGAGTGTTGTCTCTTCTTCGAGCGCTGGGATTTTGGCTTTGGATTCTTTGAATTGGCAAGATGTCCCTTCGGCGGGTTCTACTGGTTCTAATCATGTTGCTTCTGTTACAGACCGTTTTAGGGCTTTTGATGCTTTGTCTATTGGTGTTGTCATTGCTGTCGTCCTTTCGACTGTGGTTGTTTCTAGGGTTGTGGCTGGCCCTAAGCCTCAGATTTTGACTGTGGACTCAGAGTTCTGGCAAAATGTGGTGGCTAAGGTGGAAGATGGCTAGATTTTAGTTAAAGGTAAACACCCTAAGAGTTCTTTGCCCTCTTTTGATATGACCCCCTGATCCCACAAGAAGGGGGCCAAAGGTAAATCTTAATGTGGGACGATCTTTGGTTTTGGTTGGGATTCTGGTTCCGCGCTCGCGTTGTGTATGCATGTAGTTCTCCTTGAGCTTTGATTGGTCCAAGTTGAGGCAACTTGCTGTCAAAACCTTCGTTTTGGTCTTGGTCCATTCCATGTTGTGGGCTTTCTTTAAATACCTTTTGCGACTTTATGTACAGGGTTTCGGGCCCCCTTCAAAACCTTCTTTTGCCCTTAATAAAAAACAACTTATGTATAATTCTATATGAAAAGTGACATCATCCAAAATACACAATCTTAGACACAATTTGAAACCTTTTACATACACACTAATGAACAATGGTCATATCTTGGTTGCCAATTTTAGAATGAAAATTTTGAAATTTAAAACTGGAGGACTAGAACATACTGACAATTCCATCAACAGAACAAGGCTACAATTGTGGCCTAGTCTAGAAAGGCAAAAAGCTTTGGAACTAAGCAAGTTCTAATTTGAAGGGAAGGATTTGCTTAATATAGTGATTAATTTAGGATCATGGTTAATGGATGTGCCAAACGAAACTAATAAACGTTGACAATATCAATAACATCACTTTATGTCAAATATTTTATTATTAATTCTTATAAAAGAAAAATACAAGATTCGTTAAATTGTAAAAGCGATTATATAAAAAAATCAACCTAAAAATACCAAATCAACTCTTAAAAGAAGTGGAAAAAAAGATAAATTGTTGACATCAATGTATGAACGAAATGTTTAATGTTGTTCATTATAGAAAAACTTATAACCCGATGTTTTATATATATTTTCCAATGTAGCAAGCCTTTTAACCTAGCAGGTCTAATTTTTGTTCGATGAAATGTTAACATCGAGATGACTTCCAAGACAGTACAAGTGACAACAAATCTTTTAATGGGCTATGATGATTTTTTTTGTTCTTTTGATCTCACATCCTAATGAGGGTTCACAGAGTGTGATCCAAAACGTTGATGAAAAAACTAAAATACAATCGAATCCAGAAATACCTACTTCAAAAATCTTCAATTTGGTTGATAAAAGGTTGGTGGGATATACTCATAAATTGCTTTGTATGCTAAAGAGAAGGGATTTGACAAAATAAGGATTATTTTATCATAAAATAAAAAATATGTAGAAAATATGTTGTCTTTATGTAAATGTGGTGTTGTAGAAAGTTGATGTGGTTTGAAGTTTTATGAATTATGTAAATTTTTTTTAAAAAAAATGATAAATTAGGGAAGAAATTGGACCACTCAAATATTAAAAAGAATAACAATAATTTTTAAAAAATCATTTCAAGATATATTTATTTTTTAAAATTGGTCTTATAATAGTAATAGTAATATCAATTTCATTTTCATTCTTATTTTTTACAAAATACTAATAAAAAATAAAAATAAAATTTAACATTTTTCTTTTCTTTTTGTTTAAAATTCATTAAAATGTAATATGTAAAGATTAAAAAATAAATAAACGATGTATATTGATAAGTATATATTTATTATTATTGTAGTAAAATATGTGTAGTAATATTAAAGGTGTTTATAAATAGTGCTAAAAGTAACAATAGTAGAAGAAAAAGATAGTATTAATTGGAAAAGGGTGAGAGCAGACAAAAGGTTTTCTTGAGGTGGATATGTTTTGAGAGGACTTATGCATGATTTTTGTGTGCCTATTATATCTTTGAATGAAGTAGTAGGTAGTAGTGCCTTAGACTCTCTCTATAGCTTGCTTGATGATTCTTCAGGGCTACAAGAATTGTAAAAATACTACAAACTTTCTATATGGTTGTAGTGATTCTTATTGGAGTAAGATTTTGAATGCTAACCCTAATTTTTATGTTAGTCTTTATGACACGGGAGTGGATGGTGGATCCAAACTTAATCCTCAACCTCGGTCCCCTTGGTCGTCCAAAATTTCTCTTTTTCTTGAGTGACGTTGAGGTTTTTCTTGTAGGTAAGCTTAAGTTTCATATTCTTGAGGAATATGTCATTGAAATTGCAAAGAAATGAATTCACCACTCTCGAGATTGATAAAATCCCAAGTGATGAATCGACGCTTGCACCGCCTCACTTAACTAGCTCTTTGGTGAGCTAGGGGTATCAATTATTTAAACCACGACTAAATTTTAATGTTAATGTGAAGTATGTAAATTTTGAATAACTACATGCTATGAAAGAGCCGTTGATCAAGACCGTTTGGTGTATTTCGTTAACTCGTTATCTTGGATGCCTATGCGAGTCTAGGACTACAACACATAATAGAACACCAATGCATTGTCCATGTGTCCCATAGGAATTGGGCATAAAAATCAAGGCTAGAAAGTACGAAACAAATAGCCAAACTAACACAACTAAAATGCTAGCCAATGTAAATACCATAAAATAATTTGAAAAACAAAAATAACTATTCTAAAACAAGGAAAGGGAGAATAAAGATCTTATAACCAGGAGATAGAAGAATTCCAAGTCATGCCATTTCCTCCTTTGATCTTGCACACATAACAATAATAATAGTGTTGGGTTGTTTGTCTTAGAGGCATGTTGAAGTTAGACCCATGTTTTGTTGTTTCCACCAACTCAAACAACCAAGATATGATATATGATAAACCAATAAATAATAAAATGATAATAATAAAGGTAGAAAATGTTCAAGAAACTATGATGTGCTAATCAAATGAGAGGGAACGAGCGTGAGTTAGCTCCCCTTCAAAGCCAAGAAACTAAAGCTTGGTGGATTGAAGATGAGAACAAGGTTGTGTGTGATGAGTAGTAGTGAAACAACGATGCAACAAGATCAACTAGTTGTGAAAACTGTCCAAAGTGGACGTCTTGGCAACACGCATGTGTCTTGAACCAAACATGCCATGTGGTTGAGGATTTCGACAAGTAAAATGACAAGGCAATTGGGATGAGATGGAGGCTTAGGTGGAAATTCAATTTTTGACTAAAAGCGAAGGCATTATGATGAAGAATTGCATAGGGTGCAATTTATGACATTATACAAATAAAAAGTAATATTAGTAATAGACTATAGTTCTTTGGTTTTTAGATTATAGTTCTTTGGTTTTTAGATAGACTAAAAGATAATCTAATCACTCTAATTTTTAGAATCATTAGATCATGAATCTTTCTTATTCAATTAAGCTTAGTTGATGATTATAATTATATGTAAGTATTGATTTAAAAAAAAAAAATTAAATTTATTGAAATATATGATTGAGTCCATAAATATTCTATATTAGAATACTTATACATAATTGAAAAACATTCGAATAATTAAAAAAACTTAGAAACTATCACATTCTAAATTAATTATTAAAGAATAAAAAAAAATTTAAAAGACAAAAACTATCACTTTTTAATTTAATTAATATATTTATTATAAAGATAGCTAAATTTTTTAGTTGATTATACGATTATATATTTAATAAATAATAAGTTATTCTTAAATAAATTTTTAATTTTAACTGTTAACCTATTGTTTTATTTAAAAATTATTTTTTATAAAATATAAAAATATTAATATTTGAATATATGAAAATAAATAAATATATCAATATTTACGTAGACTTCACGTCCTTACTTAAAAATTAAGGGAGACTAGTCAAATTGGAATGAGGTCTAATAGTAGAACTAGTTGTTGGATACAATTACTTTATTAGTAGAGTACGCAAAGGGTTGTCATGTGAATATTTATATTTAAAAAGATTCTAATAAATTTTAAAATCAATTAATTATGTGATGTTACATAAATAAGTACACATGACTTAATGGGCAATTATAGATCTTATTTCTTTTAGGTCGAGGTAAAAAAAAATTATCATCTGACATATATTTTATCATATGAATTTAAAACTAATTTTTATAAATAAAAGACTTCACTAAGCAACTGTAGAAAATAAAAAAATGATTTGAAATATTCATGACAGATGTACCAGTAATCAACTGGACAAATTGTACGGAAGTAAGTTGAAATATTTATGCCATTTTGGAACGAGCGAAACGAAAGTACTCCACTAGAAGACCACTCCCCTAGGTGCAGCGATCAAGGAAAAGGGGGTTTGACTTCTAATCATCGACTAGGGGAATCGGGATGTTGCATATTTTAGTGACAGACGATCTACAGGGTCAATGGTCTTTTCTGTCGCGGATGCTTGAATGGTAATTGGAAGTGGTTCAAAAGAAACTAAGTTTTATGCAACAGAACCGCCTATCTGTAGTTGGGTATTGTGAATATAATTTACTCGGATAGATGGATACATACAAAGTTTGTGGGTGTTTCAGAAGGAAGTTCAGAGCAGGCCCAGCTGAGCTATCCGGAGAAATAAAGGATTTGTTCCAAAACTATTCTGAAAATGGTGTTATGAGCGTCACCCATCTGCAGAAATTTCTCGTAGAAGTGCAGGGTGAAGCTGAAACATCCGAGGCAGACGCTCAGAAGACAATAGATGCTCAGAAGCCAAAAGATGTTCATAGATTGCGATCACTTTTGACTGCTACAGTTTCCCACCAAGGTCTCGACCTCGAAGCTTTCTTGCATTACTTGTTCAATGATGACCGTAATTTGCCTGTAAGATCTAATGAGGTAAACTGAGTCGTTGGTAGTGCCCAAAAGCAAATGACTGTTTGCATGAAGTATTATTTTAAATTAGGATTCACTGATTAAGAACTTCTCTTTGCCTTTCTCCATTTTTGAAATAAGTCATAATGTGATCATGGGAAGAGTGAATGGAGTAAATAGAAATTTGATAAATCTGGATAATAGAAGCATAATATATAAAATCTGATAAATTAGTAAATATAAAATTAATAATAATATAATATTTTGGTAAATATTTATTATTAATTTTTTTATTATTTATAAAATTATTAATAATTTAAATATAATAATAAAATTTTAAATAAATAATTATTATAATTTATTGAAATAATGTAAATAAATTATATATAAGAAAACAATCAATAGGTTGTTTTATAAAAGAAATGAAATTAAACATTATAAATAGATTCATACAAAAAAAACTGTGGGACAATTAGATAAGTTAATCATAGAACAAGATTACATTTTAAATTTTAGTATGCATCTCAGCTTTTTAGAATACATAATATTTTCACATGGACTTGAAGTATTTGAAATTTAATTTTGCTTAATCTTCATATATTTTTTGAGCACCTCTTGCAGTTGAAAACACAATGAAACAATTTAGAGAAGGATATCAGATACTTTAGCATTTCTATTTTATGATGAATACTATAGCAGCATAACTTGGAAAAACAACTGAACATCTAGTTTTTCATATATTAAATAAAATAGCATATCTCATAGAATGTGCAAACCAAAATCCAAAATCACTTCTTTCCAATATAAAGCATAATAAAAATATAATTAAATATAATATTTTATATTTTATATTTTATATTTCAACAATAATTTAAAAATGAAAAAAAGATATTTCCAGCTTTCAATGTTGCCGACAAATAAAACATTTTAACTTGCTAAACTAAGACACATCTCAACCTATCACCACATTCAATTGAAGTCTAAAATTTTATATACCAAAATTTTTATATATGTACATACATTAATAAGCATACATTTTTTTTTTTTTACAATTTACATAAACTTTTATAAATTTATTTAAACATGAATTGATTAAGCTCTTTAATAGCAACACTCAACAATTCTCAGAATAAACTCCGAAGTCAAGTGTCCTATTAGGTCGAAAGCTTGAAGCTAAAACCATATTCTGCGAGATTGATATAGTTGTGTGTGGATTTCATGATATGCATATTTCTACTGGTAAATTTCCCTTTCGGGGAAACTTTTGGCTTTGCTACCGATACCTCGAGTATCTCTTCCAAGACTTGCTCGAAGCCTCGTCTTCTTGGAGTACCATGCACTCAGATTTGAATTGATTCTTTCAACCAATGTCAACACTCGACATGGTTCCCAGGAATTAAAATTAAAAAACCCAAGCTGTTTGGTGTCCATTAATCAGGTTGTATCAGGTATTTGCATAACTCGTACACTTTTTGGCCTACCGTTTGGTTTCCATACTGACAACACTATAAGTTCTTGGATTTATATCTTGTGCCTCTGCTCGAATGACATGGATCGATTAGAAGCATGGCATTCGGAACTCGTTGAGCATAAAAACTTTTTGGTGATATAAAGGATACACAGCTATTAACATATCTTTTAATCAATGTAAACATTGAAAGCAAAGATGGGGAGATTCATTTTTCCTGCTTGTCGTTTGTACTGAATTTTCTCATTGACAGTTGTTTTCGAATGCATAATTTACAACGATTTGTGCAAATTTAGATAGAGGCATCAACATGATCGTAATATGAGAGAAATCCCAAGCGAATCCGCAGATGAACAAAAGAAGATAGATTGTTGCGGGTATAATTATGCTTTCAAGTTCAACTATTCATAAGATTTCGAAAAGATATTGTTTTGAAATATGCCTCAAGGTAACGCCATGTTGAACTTGATTAGCAACTGTAAATAAATCTTTGCTTACGTCAAAATGTAGCAGAGGGCCAATGCTGATGTTCAAGATGATGCCAAATTGAATTTGACAAATTATTTATAATTCCCAGGCTACATTTAAATGTAAGAGACTCCAATTTTCATATGAAGTATTTTTTAAGAGGTGAAGGAGAAACTTCAGAATATTATTTGACAGATATCAGCCATCTTATTTTTCTCTCTTGGAGAACCGGAGCCTTTCTATACCATTTGCACTTTATATAAAATTTAAACGGTTAAACTAAATAACTATGCGAATTAGAAATTCTAATATCAGGTTAAAGAAAGTACGTTTATTTCAATTTTATTCTGTACATTGGTACAATGAAAACCAAATCTAGCATGTTCGGAATTTGTGGAACATTCACGAAGGTAGATTTCTTGATATAGTCACAGATTTAAAAATGCACATTCCACTGATTGAGCTTATAAATTTCTGAGAATTTGATGCAACACAATAAAATTAAGTGGACTTATTGCAATGGTCGATTATCTTGGTGAGCTGACTGCATTGATGGATAATGCAGGTTCACCATGATATGACAGCACCATTGTCTCATTACTTCATATACACGGGACATAATTCTTATCTAACTGGTAATCAACTGAGCAGCGACTGTAGTGATGTACCTATCATGAAAGCTCTTCAGAAAGGCGTACGGGTCATCGAGCTGGATATTTGGCCAAATTCATCAAAAGATGACATACTCGTTCTCCATGGAAGGTATAAATTTCCAGCTGGTTAAGAAAATTTCTGAACTTTACAGGGTATAGGTGATGAGGATGACATTTATGATTATAATTTATATTTAGTGCTTTCTATAAAATAATTTTTGTATGTTATAAATTTATGTATTTTGACTAATCATGTTGAAAACATAATGATTAACTTAGAATGTTAGATGAGTATCAATAAACGAAACATGGTGGATTCCGAAACATTCAGACATTGAACATTCTAGATATAGATTTTCGATATTCTTGATATAGATTTCTGATATTTGTGATCCAAGTCCAACTGGCCCTCAAACATAATCAATCACCACATCATTTGTTCTTGAACAAAAGACTGCATCATTTGCCACATTTATACCATTTAAATTTATCATTTGTTGTGGTACATATTTAATGACTGCATTTTTTTATGACAAGCACTTTCTGTGTTTTTAATAGCTGAAAATAACCATTTTTAATTCACTGATGAAACAAAATGTTTGCTAACTCAGGACTTTGACTACTCCTGTAGACTTTAAGAAATGTCTCGATTCAATTAAAAAGCATGCCTTTGTTGCATCCTCGTATCCAGTCATAATAACTTTGGAGGATCACCTTACCAAAGATCTTCAAGCCAAAGCAGCAGCAGTAAATCACTATTCCTGTGTTTAGGAGATTCCTTCTTTTGCCTACTTTTTAAAATAAATTGTAGAGAAGGCAGCCTTGACTTCGTTTAACTTGTTTAGCAATTTCATGACAGTTGATCACCGAAACCTTTGGGGAATTGCTCTATTATCCAAAAGATATAGAAGTCTTGGAAGAATTCCCAACACCAGAGTCCTTGAAGGGACGTATTATCATCTCAACTAAACCTCCAAAGGAGTATTCAGATTCGCAGACTGCTGAAATGAAGGCAAATGGGAGCAAGTCGAAACAAAAAATACCTGATGAAGAACCTTGGGGTGATGACATCCCAGATTATGGTGCGAATGTTCCAAGTGAAGGAAAGGTAATACTAATAGTACTCGTATAAGTGTAGTTAATTCAAATATTTATGTGCCTGCTACTCCTTTCTTGCCCATATTATCCCCGTTTTCTGATCTCTTCCTTTTTGCAAAATCAACATATTTTCTCTCACTTTTCACTCTTCGGCAGTTTCTAAGATCTTGAAGCTGTTTACTGGCAGGGTTCAAATGCCCTCGAGCCAGTTATAGAAGATTCTGATGATGACGGAGAAACTTTACAAAGAAACCCAGACAAAGATGCAGCGCCCGAGTACAAGCGCCTTATAACAATTAGAGCAGGGAAGCCAAAAGGGGGAACTTTGAAGGATGCCATCAAAGTGGACGAGAAGCAGGTCAGACGTGTCAGTTTAAGTGAGCCACAACTTGAAAAGGTTGCCAGTTCTCATTCTAGTCATCTGGTTAGGTAATTCATGAAGGCTTGAGTCGTTTTCTATATTCAAAATCCTCTACAATTTTGCCTTGTTAGTATCTATATCATTGGTATCTTGGTTTAACTATTTAGTTTAATGCAGATTCACCCAGAAGAACATCTTGAGAGTATATCCAAAGGGTACTCGGGTTGATTCGTCAAATTATAACCCTTTGATTGCTTGGTTGCATGGGGCTCAGATGGTAGCCTTAAATATGCAGGTAAATCTGCCTTTGATGTCCATATTTTTGTCATTAGCTGTGTTGCTAATATCAATAATCAAATAGGTATTCTCTGCTGACCATGTCTATAATCAAGATAATATAGATATTATCTGCTGGTTTTGTACATTTTCAATTTTCGAGATGCCTGTTGCTGAGTTGGACATGGTTACTGCTTGAGCTATTTCATTTTGTGATCAACACGGTTATTATTATTTACTAATATACCTCATACATAAACAGCTAGATGTGAGGGTATGCTCAAATTAGTTGACAATTTAATTATTAGAATTAAAAATTAATTTAATTATTAGAATTAAAAATTGTGGTTGTACTAGATTATAGCTTTCCCGCTAGGACTTAAACATCTCAAGCAATTTTTTTTCTTTATTTGCAGAGCTACCTCTAACTCGCAGATACATGGTTTTGTACATTTTCAATTTTTGAGATGCCTGTTGCTGAGTTGGACATGGTTACTACTTGAGCTATTTCATTTTGTGATCAACGGTTATTATTATTTACTATTAATATACCTCATACATAAACATACTAGGGACCGCTAGATGTGAGGGTATGCCAAATTAGTTGACAATTTAATTATTAGATTTATAAATTGTGGTTGCACTAGATTATAGCTTTCCCGCTAGGACTTAAACATCTCAAGCAATTTTTTTCTTTATTAGCAGAGTTACCTCTAACTCGCAGACTTCTTTTGTGGAAAATGAGCTAATTTTAGTTTGATCCTATCCTTTGTAACTTATTAGTTATTTCCCAATTTCAATAAAATTTTCAACTAAAAGATATTTTTTCACCTACAAATGTGGAAAGACGTATTCTTCTTTTCCATGATTAGTAAGGTCTTCATGAATTATAACATATCCTCGTTTTCTACTTCTTAGTTTTCTTTAAAATGATCGTTGTCATTTCTTTTAGCTCGTGATCCTATTTTTCTATTCCTTTCACGTCTTTGTTAGCATATAATAGGAATGTTGTACAATGGGTAAATTACATTACTGTGTGTATTGCTGATTAAGAATGTGTACTCACACCTAAAGCAGGGACATGACATAGTGGAAAATTACTTGGAGCTTATGTCCAATCATAAAAGTGAAATTTTGGGCTTGCCGAGTACTACAAATTAAAATCTCTTAAAGAAACATGTTTGTTTTTGTTAAATTCAAAAAAAAAATGTATTTAATCAAAATTTGACATCTAGAAAGAGAAAATGCATGGTTTTATAGCAAAAACATGTGAGAAACACATTTTAACCAAAGTTTTACCTGCGTTGACATTTTCTCTTTTTTGCGTCTATAAAAATGCGAGAGTTAAACTTGTGAAAACTTGCCCAACAATAAAAATAGAGAGTACTTGGCAACTCAGAGAGTTTGCAAACTATGTTTGTATGCATATGACAAGTGTCCAGCATATGGGAATCTGAGTTCTTGCAGATATGCTTGTAGCAAATTATTTAACAAACACATCAATTGAGAGAAATTAATTAAAGGTTTTGCAATCTCACTTAGCACCTACACAATTATAGTACCTGCAATCAAGTTCCCATCTGACCTTAGACCCCTTATCTCACATGCTCACCTCCACAAATTTGGTTAGTCTAAACCATCCAACCACGTGCATTCATTTCTGCATTAGCCAACACTTTGTTAGAATAGGTAGGAAAAGCATCTATTTCATCTTTGTCTGAAGGATAAATAATGTGTTAGTTTTTCATTGTGGTTAAGGCTTGATTGCAAAACTCTTCTATGCAGATTTTGTGGACAACAAAATCCAAGACTTGCCTTGATTATTTTACTTTTGAATGTAATTGCACTAGAATGTACTACGCATCTTCAAACTTGAGCTTGCCATATAGGGCATTGTGAACAGAATTTGAGTGAACAAAGAAGCTTCTAGACCTCTGTAACCGGGAGATGCATCTCCACCCCCCTGAGACACGTCTCGGAGACTTTTCACACTTTCTGCGACTTCATTTTCAGCTGGAGACTTCACTTCCCTGTCTCTTGCTGTCTCCCTGACCCCCGCCAAGTTTTTGGCTGTCTCCCACGCGTCTCCTTTGACCAAAGGCATGTGAAAAGGTTAAAAACAAAGCAAAAATGCTGTTTTCCACCATTCAGCAGCCATGGTGGATGAAGTAGTTGAACCTGATGACCTTCATGAATTACCCCCAATTCTACTACCACAAGATAAACCAGAGTTTGAGAGATGATTATCTGGAGAGTATCATTGTTGAGGACCTTGATATCAATGATCAAAACGTTGAAGAGAAGGCGATAGATTTTTTCATTTTTTGTTTCCATATCAATATCAAACTATCAATATTTTTGAATTTCAATATATAATGATAATCTAATTTGAAATATATAGTGTGAGTTTTAACCTCATTGACTCTTTTTTGACACAATGACATTTGACATTGTGATGTGTATTTAAACTTTAAACTTTAAAATTAATGTTTACCTTCACCACTATTCTTGTTTTCAAAGTTCTATGTCATGATATTTTTTGGAAATTATTATACTATATTAAAAAAAGTTGGCGTCTCCAAGTACCCCCATCTTTGTTTCAAAAATAGCCATACCAGTACCAGTACTAGTACCAGTCTCCAAAGTCTCCAAGTACCCCCGTTTCTTGATGACCTTGTTCTGTATTCTCTTCACCATGAATCTTCTACATCAATGTATTTATTAAATCGATCAGATTTCCACAATCCATAAGAATTTTCAACTTGATTTCTGGATTTGATTGTGTGTAGTTTTTAGCATCAACGTTTCGGATCACACTCTGTGATCCATCATCAGGATAAGAGCAAAGAGCATGAAGGAATGTAAAATTTTTTTTACATTCCTTCATGCTCTTTGCTCTTATCCTGATGATGGATCACGGAGTGTGATCCGAAACGTTGATGCTAAAAACTACACACAATCAAATCCAGAAATCAAGTTGAAAAATCAATGTATTTACTATTGGGACATGGCTTATTGATGGCACCCGCACCTTCACAATTGCTATCGATGAAATCTTTATGTTCGAGTGTGGCTTCCCTATTCGTGACAATGGCCTAATATTGCTTTGGATGCATCTTTTAATATATTTTCCAAATCAGCCAGAGTTGTTGAGTCATTAAAAATAAGGAATATAACCTCAATATATCTCATTGTAGTATTTCCAACACTATGTTCACATACTTTGGCCAACCAAAGTTTTTCGTTCACTCTATCTCTTTTGATCTCCATCCACAAGATGTACCTAGTTGCTTCAAGGTCCTTTGTCTCAAATTGTGTTGAAAGTTGAGACTTCACATCACAAATGAAACCTTTCCCATTGTCAAAACAACAACATATCATCAACATATAATGTAATAATGAGAATATGATCACTGTCTATCTTATAGTGGATGCAATGATCTAATTTATATCTCAAAAATGTCAAATTTAACACAAAAGGATCGAACTTTGGTACCATATCCTCAAGGATTGCTTAAGACCATACAATGATTTCAAATTACAAACCAAATGTTCTTTTCTCATTGTATTTGCTCAACTTGGGAATACCCCTTTGCAATCAATCTTGCCTTGTACTTCTCAACATAGCCATCAGGCCTTATTTTTCTTTTGAACACCTATTTGCATCCAACAAATTTTTGTCCATTAGGCAAATGTACTAGGTCCCTATATTATTTTTCTTGAAAGTAGTGATCTCTTCCATGGCCACCTTCCAAAATTTTGCATCATCCACACCACAACCTCCTTTATATTCCTAGGCTTGTTAGTGTTTGTAATCAAAGCAAAAATACATCTCCAATTAGAGGGAGTATACCTTTTTGGTTGTCGTCTTTGTTGAGTGGACTTCCTTAATGACTGAGGTGGAAGTTTTATCTCTTCTTCAAAACTATTTGATCTCTCTTCCTCTTCAAGCCCTTCACGCGCTTCTAGTTCAACCTTTTCAATCTATGGAGTAAGTTGAACCGTGCCTTTCTTTCCATCCTTTTTTGCCTAGAATATTATGAAAGAAGACTTAATTTCTCTAAAGATAACACTTCTACCATGCAAAAATCTTTCAGCTATAGGGCCTCAAAGCTTACATCCTTTCACAATAACACCATAACCAATGAAGATACATCTTACAACTTTGTTCCTCAATTTTGATTGCTTCTACCTAGGTATATGTGCATATGCTTCGCAACTAAAGACTTGAAGATGTCTCAATAAGGGTGTTTTGCTTGACAACATTTCTATTAGTGTCATATCAACAAGAGTTGATGTAGGAGACTTATTAATTGGGTAACAAGATGGGGGTAACAAGATGTGGCAATTGCTTCTTACCAAAACTTTTGTTTTAAGCAAGCCCCACTTAGCATACTCCTAACCTTATTCATCAACATCATGTTCTTTTTGCAGCTTCATTTGTTGAGGAGTGTACAAAACTGTCTTATGCCTTTCTATCACATGGTCTTTATAGAATCTATCAAAATTTATTGAACATAACTAACGCCATTTTCAATTCTCAAATCCTAATCTTCTTACTAGTGTGATTCTTTGCAAGAGCCGTAAACTCTTTTAAAGGATCAAAGACTAAAGATTTACTCGTGAGAAAGTATACCCATGGCCTTCTATTGTAATCGTTAATGAAAGAAACATATCATACAAATTTGGAAATCGAAGGAACATTAATAGGACCAAATACATTGGAATGGATTAAATCCAACTCTCTAGAAGATTTATGAGAATTAAAAAAAATTATGCAAATTTGTTGTCTATATACACAATGTTTACGTAAGTTAAAGTTCAAGATTACAATTATTTAACTACCAACAAGGTTTTTGTGTTTTAATTTTTTTTCACCTATGTAACCCATCTCTTGTGCTGTAACATTGATTTCTTTGTTGGCAACTTAGTTTGTAAAGCATGAGCAACCTTAGGTACCTAGAAAGAATGACCTTCAAAAGTAGTCAGGATGCACCTCTTTGTTGTTATTTTAATGGTGAAGGTGAAGATTTTGCAAATCTGTTCATTGCAGGAAGTGAAGAACTATTAGTCTATTACATTGAACCATGCATGCATCTTGTTGAAACAAAGTGTCAATCTAAACACCCTTAGGAAGAAAGCATAAGTCTTAACTATCTTGCATCCTCCATTCAAGAAAACAATCTAAACACTTACATCATTCAATTTACTTAAAGAAAGAAGGTTTTGTGACAAATTAGGAATATGTAGAGCACCAGTGATCCCCTACACTCATCCTTCAGGGAATTGAATTAAGACTACCACAACTAACAATCTTCAAATGAAAATCATCTTCAATGTATAATTTCCCACCATTATATTCTTCATATTTTGAAAACCAGCTTACAATGTGAGGCCATGTGGAAAGAGACGCAAAAGTCTATCAACCACGTACCTTTTGATACATGAGTAGTGAAGGCATCGACATAAGCATCGCCTTTATTTATGGGAGGATCTCTTAGAATCATCATCAAAATCTACTTTTGCCTCCTTTTGCTCCTTATAGTGTCTTCTTAGATGTCAAGTTTTGTTCTAGTTCCAACCTTTTGCCTCGAACTTACTAGGAAATGTAGATCTCCCATGAGATTTGGATCTAGATTTTTCTTGCTTTTTTCTTTGAATCTTACACAAACCAGTAGGGCCCCCATACTTGACTAAGAACTTCTCATTTCTTTAGAAAGCAAAGATGCAACCACTTTGTCCATCTTGAACTTGGTGGGAGTGCTCTTCATAGCCATAACAAGCTGGTCCATGAATGTAGCAAAGAACATAGCAAAGTTATACACTGACCCTTCTCCATTTTCATTCCCTTAATTTGGAATTGGGTAACTACCATATTGTTCTAGGTTTCACTTTATGCAAATTAGACCCATCACACCTAAAGTGGTGGGAGATAAATATGTCCTTGCATGGGTATGAGGAAGGTTGATTTTAGTGCTTAAGGAGGCCCAAGATTTTAATTGATTGTTGAAAAAATGTCAATAAAGGTTCTAATTCCTTTTAGAACCCATGCCTTAGCAGAGCATCCCTGCAGTAAGGCTAGGGGCTGATCTTTAGTTAAGATCCACCATAAAGATCTTGAAGGGCATATCATACCCCTATTATGATTTAATACTCACAGTCAATACTCACTGATCTTACTTATTCCCAAGCTTTCAATATACTTTTAAAGACATTGGATATATTTGGGGCTACAAGGAATTTACTAAATAATGAGTCAAAGAATGGTAAATGCATCCAGGTTTTGGCCTGTTTTGGGACAACTAATGGAATATTATTCCTCACCAAGACCTTTAGGGTTCATTACATTTAAATGTTTTTAGTATCTATTTTATTGCCAAAGCGATGCTATGTTTTTTTAAATCTTTTAAGCCTAGCTCTCATCCAGGTTTATCTAGGCATCACCAATCCCATTCGACTGCATGCGTCTTTTTGTTACCCTTCCTATCATACCATAGAATGTATCTGATCTTCTTTTGGATCTCATTTATCTGGTAGTTGTAAAACATCCACACTGAGTTGTATAAACTATATGAGGATATTTTTTTGTGACAAATTTGAAATCTTCTTGCTAGAGAAAGGTATTGTTTATTCCACTTAGTTTTTTTTATGTATTTTCCCTTTTATCCACTCCCACATTTCTCTCAAAACAAGGTTTCACAACAAAGGGGATGCCTAGGTATTTGACTTACTTGTAAGGCCCACCCGACTGAAAGTCATACACCATTTTGAGGGTTTATTTTCCCAACTTAGCATAATGGATTTCACCGTAGATATCTTTGCACTAGAGGCCACACAAAAGAGATTTAGTTTCTACATAAGATTATCAAAGTTCCTTTCTTCAAGATTTACAAAAAGAGCAGTATCATTTGCAAATTGAATATTTAAGAGATCTTCTCCATTGGGAAGGATAGGCCTTTAATTTTAGGATTCATGGTTGAATCCCTTAAGAGATAGAAATAGCATCATAAGGAATTACAAGTAAGATAGGAGCAAGAGGACATCCATGAAATAGCATCACAAGGAATTACAAGTAAGATAGGAGCAAGAGGACATCCATGCCTTATTGATCTTTGCAAGATGAATTGTTCAGACAAGGAGCCATTAACATCCATTTGGGCATCAACATCTTTCAATAATGTGTTGACCATTGGACAAAAACCCTTTGGATATCCAAATACTCCAAGGGTGATAAAGAGAAAAGACCATTCCACTATTGTATATGCTTTCTAGTTGGGGGCTTTTTCCTATTCCATAGCCTCCCAACTAGTTGGTAGATTTTCTAATTCATATCTACCTTTGATAAACCCTTTAAGAATGGTAATGAGAACCTGTCTTCTATGATAGAAACCACTAATTGGTTCACATTGAATGGAACGGATGCTTCGAAGTTGAATGCCAACTCATGCAAAAGTGGTTGCTATTTGTTTACGCCCTTGGCACGGACTTCCGAGGCCGAGTGAGTCCCTTCTGCATCGTTTGGTTTCCCTTTCTACAAGTGGTTATTTTAAATAGATTAGTGAATAGAGGGGCGTAATACAACCTTAGTAGGCAACTAGATGTCCCCCACCCTTATGAAGATCACAGTCTTGGTGCTAGCGCAAAAAGAAAAAACACATTTAAACATAAAATAAACAACATATACCATAACATAGGTGTATTAAGGAAAACCCTTTCACAAGGAAAACCCCACACTTGAAAGCAGCTCAATGTATCATTCGGTAAACTATAGTTACAATACTCTTGTAGAGCAAGCCTTCACAAGAATATCACCAAATAGAGATTTGGGAAACTTTTGATAGCTTAAAAAAATTTACAAAACCCTGCATCCAACCTCCATCTCAAGCATCTAATATATAGGAGATACAAAAACTCTAAACCGTCAAATGGTGCTTAGAAATCCATGAGCTAGAACCACCCAAATTATCCCCCAAGGAAAAGATGCCTTAAGATGTGTCATAAGATGCATCATAAGTTGGTCAATAGGTATGACTCCCCTTTACAACTCTCTTATGCATCCAACAACTTTTTACATTTATTATGCAAATTTTGAAAGGTCATAAATTTTGATCGAGTGGATCGATTGGGCCCTTGATATAAAAAATGAAATACTCGAGGAGATCTATGCCCTTCTAGGCAGTGTTAAACAATTGGGAATATTTATTTTGACCAAAAATTAACTTTATAGCTTGGAAATTGAGATTTTCTATTTTGTATGTAAAATCACAATTTTTGTGGTTTGAATATTAGGAGCAAGGTTGAGACACCTTTCCTGACACTATGCTTCCTACATTTAGAATTCTCATATTTGCTTATCGAAATCCTTTTAGCATTCTTGGATAGTATTATTACTTGTGCTTTTTAGTCCCATTGACTTTTTTTGGCAATATATTGATATTAATATGATTATTTTCTTTATTTCTTTTTCCTTTCTATGAAGGATTTAATCATAATCAAACATTTTTGTAAGATCTATTATGACAGCTTACAGTAAGTTTTTTTCAAAGTGAAACATCTTCCAAATAGAATAGTTTGTTTTCCTCTTTTTACAAAGGTTTGAGTGATCATCCAATTGAAAGAACCTAAAATATAGGTTATTTTTAAAAGTTGTGCTAGGTAATATATTTTGAATATGCAATTAAAATAGTGTAAATTAAACCCTTTTCAACACTAATTACCTAGCACAAGAGCTGGAATAGACGATAGATGAGAGACAAGGAAAGAGAAGACAAGAAATGTTAACAAATATACATGCAAATATCAGAAATTAAGTGAACAAGAGAGAAAAATCTGTTCAACTTGGATAGAGAAGTGGTGGTTCTGGAAAATTATCACAATGAATGAAGGTTGTAGGAATTGTCCTGCTTGTTCTAATAAAATTACAGTTGTACAAATTTTTACACCCAGGGGGGCAGCCTAGTCCATGGGGTGATCTTGTCTTTGACCTGAAGAAGCCTGTAACATTTTGGAAACCTTTGTTGTGACAGTCGGCCAATTATCAATATATACACCTGCCAGGGAAATGAGCAGAACATGGAATAAAATCTAAGTTACCGATTCGGGTGCAGATGCAGACACAGGTGCAAGAATCGGATGCGCGGATGCACAAATTTTTTTTTGGGGGTTTTGGAAGCGTTTATATATATATATATATATATATATATATATATATGCAAAGAAATACAAGAAATATACAAAATTAAATCATTTGATTTAAGTATGATACTTCACCATTGATCAAGATTTTCATATTTGATAGTTCACAAATATTCAAATTGAAATAAGTTCAATAAGTAATAAGCCATATCATATACGTCCATGTTCACGATTCCAATGCAATTTGAATTACAAAATCAAAATATAGTTCATGATTTGAATTACAAAAAAAAAAAGAAAAAAACTTGAAAATTTTCTTCCCAAACCTGAAAAAATTCATCAAAATCTCAGAAAAAGTCATTAAAGGACTCAAGAATGGGATTAAATGCTTACCTTAGATGCTTAAAACTCCTGTGGAAGCTATCTCTCACCCCACGAACGATCCTCTTCGAAAATAATCACCTTGCCTTCAAAATGCCAAAATGGAGACCAAATGAGAAGAGAGCCTAGCTGCAAACAAAATGAGATGAAAAATGATTGAATGGCCTCTTTTAGTGCCGTTTTAGGGTTTAAGAGCAAAAAAAAGGATAAAATATGTTATTTAGCACATGTTTATATGTACTTTAAGTCGTTTTAGGGCAAAAAAATCATTTTTGGGGGGCTGGGCCCGTGGATGCTCATGGAGGCACTCGGGTGCCCTGTGGATGCCTCCAGGAAGCACATCCGAGTGCCCAGGATGTGCTTCTTGGAGGCATCCACAGGGCACCCGGACCAGCATCCAGCTTTGCCCGCCTCTGCATCTGCATCCGCCTCTGGACTGGCAGGGAGTGAATCGGTAACTAAAGAATAAAATGACAAAATTGATTGCAACTAGCCCTCAAAGTATGGAGATTGACATCAAGCAGAATAAGTGAAAAACTTTCACCTGATTTTGACACTTGGATTCAGTAGGTCTGTGATATAAACACCTATAGGATGTTAGAAATATTTGGAGACTGTAGCATGCAAGGATATTTCCATCAAAGATGTTACACCCAAGTGGGTGGCCTAGTCCTTGCTGAGCAGAGACCTTCCTTACATGGTTTCCAACAGTTTTCCTTTCTGTCACATTTGTGGATTCTTCACAAATTTTTCCAGATGATGTCTCCATAGACAAATTCTATGGGAAAACCCTACAAAACGAAATGTGTAAGGGGGAGTTTGCCGCAGTCAGTTCTTGCAGGATTTCATCTAGCATGAATCCACATGGTACAAAGATGACAAATATGTTGAAAATTAAATCTATACTAAGAAAACTACCTAATTCAAATCATAGAAAGTAAAACCCTAATAGATAAAGGAAGTAGCAACAAGAGAGTAAGACATGCAAAGAGAGATGGGAGATAAATCAAGAAAATGAAATAAAACAAAAAGAAAAGGAAAAATGAATTGGATAGGAAGAAGGATGAGGAGAGATGGAAAACAGAAAATTAGGGAAAAAATGGTGGAACCGGAAGGAAAATCAGAGAGGACAAGGGAAACTAGGACTTAGAAGGAACCAAAAAGAGGGTGTGAGACAGAAAAGGAGGGTCAGGAGGGTCCAAAGTACAGGAAAATGATGTAGAATGGATTGAGAGTGAAGGGGAGATATGAGGGCGAGAGAAACCAAAAAAAGTAAGGAAATTTTTTACAAACCCTAATGGAATTGGAAAGAAGTAAAAGCTACCACAGTTGACAGACTAAAGAAGATAGTTACCTAGTGATAAAGAACTGCCTTATGCAATGTCCATCAGTTAAAAAAAACTGCTGTAGATCTTGAGAGAGCTGCTACAATAATGTTTCATTGCAACATGGACTCAAGATATGAGGGGAAAAGAAGAGGGTTGGTGACATATTAGAGTGATAAGACGAGATTTAATAATTGGATCAAGGGGAAAGAAAATATTTAATGATTCGAAGAAAGGGAAAAGAAAATATTTAATGATTGCATGAAGGAGAAAAGTAATAAATAATGTTTGGCATTGAAAGGTAAGAGGTTCACGAGGGAGGGAAATGGATGCCTTAGGAAAAGTAAAATGAAGAGAAGTAATGAAAAGAATACACAATGGGGAAAAGGCTAAAATAAGTGCAAAACACAATAAAGAAAACAGCAGAGCATGCAATTTCTGTAATTAGACCAACATCTTGTAGGTCTCAATGGTTTTCCTCTTTGTTATTAGTAAAAAATTTACGTCCAAAATTTCCTTTCTTGTTTATCGAAGCCATAAAGAACAAGGAAATTCGCCTGAACTGTAAGCAACTGTAATGGATTTTGCCTGCATTCTACTTTTTTGTTACAAATCCAGCATAGATAGCAAGCCTTATTGTGATTAACATGTTATTCTCTGCACCAACTAGTGATATCATTCTGATTAACTAGCTGCTATTACTGGACTTTTTTTTATGGATTACACAAGTAAAATGAATGATAGAAATTATGGCTGGGGATTGCATGAAATCCTTATTTTGGTGGTGGCGTGTTTTCATCCTGTCAAATAGTGGTACCATGAAAGGCTCCCATGCATGCTCACCATGCATGTTTAAGGATGAATTGTCAATGTTGGTGCACTTATGCCTACAAATTGGGTGTTACATGTAGTAGTGATTCATAATGAAAAGTGCTTTTAACTCGTACATTTTCTAATAAATTAGTTACCATTCGAGGGATGGCTCAACTTTTTTTTTTCTCTAATGAGTTTCTAACATACCATATACAAACAATTTCAGACAAGGGGTTCACATATATAAAGACATATAATCAAGTATCTTGACACTCAATTCTTAGAATTTTTAGTGGGTTAAAATACTTCAGTCTGTCTTAAAGGTTTAACACCCATTTTAAGTATTGTGGTTTGTACTTTCTTTGAAACTTACAATTATTAAAATCACGTTACCTTCCACACTTAAAATAGGGGAATATCATTCAGTTCTATTTGTTTTTTGGTGGCATTTCATAAGTCTCTCAATTCAATTAAGATAGACAAAAAATGATATCTAAATTGATTGTTCTGGATATAACAGGGATATGGAAGGCCACTTTGGTTGGTTCATGGTTTTTTCAGAGCCAATGGAGGCTGTGGTTATGTCAAAAAGCCTGAATTTCTATGTCCAAATGGATCTGAAAGTGGAAATGATGATCAAAGCATTTTTAATCCAAATGCAGAGAGGCCAGTTAAGAAAATATTAAAGGTAAATACAGTATTTTCCTTTTCCCTTTTCTCATATGTGAACAACTTAAATTTCTATTTTGTTCTTTATGGTTCAAATGGATCTTCATTTTATGCTGGACATTTAATTCTATATCATTTCCATTTCTAAATAATTTGAATTTAGTACCATTGTTTGAATCTAATGTTGTGGATTAAGACACTAGTTAGAATCAATATTCTTGTATTATTGGAGGGGGCTTTGATGAAAAAAGTTGTTACTTGCATACATTTTGCAACTGAAATCTGTATGTGGTTCTGAATAGCTGCAAGATGTCATCGTAAATTAACTTGTTAAGCAATACAAGTAATAAGTAATTCATTTCTTTGGTCTCAACGTTATAAAAATTGCAGGTGATTAGAGTTTCCAAAAGAAAAGAAGTACATGTCATACTTTATATTTTACAGTAGACAAGTTAGGCATAGAGCTTGACTGCTAGGGATAGCTTCTCATCGGATTGATCTTTTGGAGTCTTATCTCATCTGGTGAGTTAGGAATTGACAGAATATCGTTGTCTGTCAGAGAGAATTACTATTGGGAAGGTAATTTATGGGTCATGATTGAATGATGTCTTGGTCTAGAGACCCATTTTAAGTGTTTCCAACTTTCCAGTATCCATAAAGGTACTATAATTGCTGTGACTCTTCAAGGTCTATTCTTCATAGAGGCTCATTAATTTGACCATGAAATCATTCCTAGAGATTGAATTGGTCTGATCTATTATAATGTGTTTGGCTATTCATCAGATCCTCTTTAAATCTCACACAGAATCAACTAGGGATAGGTCTCCATATGCTGACATCTTCCAATTCTTCATGAAGCAAAGGAAATAATTTGTTTTTGGTTAGGCTTTTCAACTTGAAACTGTATTCTTTAAATTTTCTATGCTATATTTGGATCATGTAGGGAGGTTACGAAAGTCCAACAATATTTTTATTTGGATTTGTTTGGACTGGAACTAGAAAATTCAGTTCATGAAGCAAAGTTCACATTTACAAAGCAGAGATTGAAGCATCTTCTATTGAATTATTCCATAATTGTAGGCTTCAGTACTTGTACCTATTTGTGACGATTTCGAGATCTCTCAATCATATTTGACCTATAATTCTAAAGCATGTTCTTTGCTTCTAGCTTCATCAGGACGTCTTTGTTTGTAAGAATTCCTACCAAATGATTTTATGATTACCAGAAAGGCTTGTAAGGTGTAACTCTATCTTGTTTATGTTATCAATACGAGCCGATGTCTAGATAAGGGTATTCTAGAGGGACTCTTTGCCCTCATGAATCATTGCATTTCTGTGGATTAGTTTTGAATGAATATTTAAGCCTGCAAAGGTTGGAGCAGAGAGATTGTGAGATAAGCAACTCAAGAGAAACATGCAATTTTCTCAGCTTCTGGACTTATGGTTTGATGTCATATGATTATATACATAAATGATGTTAATTAGAAAGACTTGCAATTTTATCATTGTGTAAGATCGAGTCAAACTAATATCTAGATGAGAGTATTCATAGGGACACTTTACTGGAGAGGTTGCTAAGATTATAGCAGGCTTTCTTGGTAATCTTGGTAGAGAATCTCATATTATCATTCCAACAATTAGAAATAGCAGAGTATGAAATTTGTATTTCTGTAAGGTTGCAGAGAAGGGAAATGTAAGCTTGCAAAGGCTGGAGTACAGAAATAAATAGGTAGGTACTTAAGGAGAAGGACAAGTCATCCTATCATTTGAAACACATAGTTTTATGATTCCTTATAAATGATAGAACAAAATTAATAAGAAAGATCTGTAACTCTACCATATGCATCTTATTAATGCTGGTGAATTAGAGTTTTGAGGTTCCCACAGGTGGACATTTTTAAGAAATGTACCTGGATATTACTGTGCTAGCTCATAGTTTTTGTTTCCAAATACTAAAACCAGAGTGCATTTATATCCGGATACATTTCTCAAGACACTAGTTAATGTCTATATTCTAGAATCTAGAAAGAGGCAAATTATAGGGCTCTTTATACTAGAAATCGCTGTCATCATCCCTTTTATGCCCTTTTAATATTTTATTAGAGATTCGAGAATATTGTCCTGTATCTGACGAGTTAGCTATGTCAAATTTTATTTTATATTTCTGAATATGGAATGGAAATGTATGCTTTGCAAAGGCTGTAGTAAAGAGTAGTGAGAGACCTAAGGGAAAAGTATGAAATCATTATCAGTGAATGAAAACCGAGCACAGATGATACCTGTAGATGTAACAATGCTTTCCATACATGTCGGAAAAATGTGGAGAACAGTGAGTTACAAATATTAGAGAACAATGCAATATAAGCACTATTCATGCCCAATCCAAAAGTACTACAAAATTGTCATAGATTACCTTAATATTTGTTAACATTCTGGAAAAGTACAGAACAATGGACCATAGATCAATCCAGTGTATGAGATGAAAAACTCAATAGTATCAATTTTTTTCTGTTGGTTCATATGGTAGAACTAGAGATAATGTCAATGAAGCTTAAAATTTCAAAAATAGATACTTGTCTAATAAAGTTTATGACTGGTTGAATCTCCTATGCTGTTAAGAATGCTATTATTTGTGAAACTTTCAAGGAAAATAAATGGTGGTCAAGTTGATTATACCATTTTTGCTTCAAATCCTTCAATAGTCTAGGCGAACCATTGGTTTTCATGTTAGAATGGGGCACTTGAAAAGTTATATTAAATGTCAATATGGTTCAGTAATCATACGGGGGTCAAACGAACAACCAGTGAATGGGTGCGCACTGTGCAGAGCACACAACAGAAGCTAACTAGGAAGAGTTACAGTGATTGGACAAGAAAGCAAAGATTACATTTGAGAGAATGAAATAACTACAATGAACCACCAATATTGGAAATCCAATAACATTATACTACCCAACCCCTTTGGTGAATATGCGCAGAGACTCACTGCAATTACAATTGAATTAGTGTAAGCTCTAACCAAAACCCAATCTACCAACCCAGTGATTCTGCCTAGACCTGTTGAAACTTGAAACTCTTGGATGGCCAAGACACCTCAGTATATGACACCATATCAAATCCAATTTAGGCTGATATGGAAGAGTGAAGTGGATTATTGCCATAAATGTGTGCATAGGAGGAAATGCAAAAAGGTTGTCATCTACAAATAGAAAAAACTGACCATTCCACAATAAATTTGAACCTGGCATTCTTTTGACCTTCAGGAATTGTCAAGCCATCAGACAATCCAGTTGCCCCCGTCTGACAGAAGAGTTCTGCCAAAATGACCAGCACTCGGCATTTGATATTGGCTTTCTCTCTCTCTCTGTGGCATGTACTAGAAACAGGTTGTAGGGGTGACACTCATAAGCTCATAAAGTTTAGAGTTCTATATGGGTAGAGGCATGGAACCAAGGAACTTGCATGGACTAGCATAGTGCCATAGAGTGCATGGGTCACCGTAGCCACTCAACACACAAATAAGTTAATAACATAGGCATGCAAGTTAATCTTGTGCACAAAAAAAGGTATAACAAAGACTTGCACAAGTCAAGCCTGCACTTGGGAAAACTATAAACACATATTTAGGTGATGCAAGGTTGCACCAATCCAAGGATGCTTGTGCATCATGTTGTATGGAGCTGCAGGGAATGGAAAAAGTAAGTGCTGTGGGGCTTTAGTGACATCTGAATTCTGGACGTTTTTCTGTCAAATTAATAAAAGGTAAAAAGTCCATGTCAATAATGCGATGTGAAACAAAGGCAGAATCTGTTCAACACATCATTTTATATAAGCTTGAGCTCACCATCAGACCTGGTCATCCAGTGAAGCCTCTGCTTTGGAACCAATGTCCCAAGAAAAGGACTGGTATGCAATGGAGGCTGATGGTTGTGATGGCCGAGTTAGATCAACCAAGTTGCAATGATTGGTAGGAGATCAAGAAAATCTAGGTCAATGAAGATTCTTGATGGGAATTTTTGAGACTAAAGTAAAACTAGATGATTCTTGAGTGAAGTGTACTCCCTTTGCTGATATCCTCTAAATGTTGAAGTGACTTGATAGCAATACAACTCAAATGGGAGGGATAACACCATGTCAATGCTCGGGTTAGCTTTGAAGTTATCTAAAATGCTTCCCGTGGAAACATATAATAAGTAAAGCGTTGTGATGTTCCCCTATTTTGATTTACCCTAAAATTCCCAACTAGGGTTTGGATTGTACTTGGAAATGGAAATTTAACTTAGTCTCTTGATAAATAAACATATAATCAAGTTACAAAATTTAACTTAGTCTCTTGATAAATAAACATATAATCAAGTTACAAAATTTAACTTAGTCTCTTGATAAATAAACATATAAGACTTTGAGGTCTCCGGTACCAGTACGCCTTTTTCAAAAATAGGAGACGGGGGTACTTGGAGACGACAATTTTTTTTTTAATATAATTTAATAATTTTTAAGAAATGCCATAGATTCATAACATAGTGCTTTGAAAACAAGAACAATGGAAAATTATAAGTATTAAGTTATGAACATTGGACATTAAAAGTTTAAAGAGTCAAAGACTAATACTAAATAGTAATGTCATATTAATATAGAGTCAAATAGTTCAAAAGTTCGAAACTCTTATTGCATATCTCATAGTCATATCTGATTTCTGAATATCGCATATGATCATCATCATATCAATAATCAGATTAATAATCGCTGAAATTATCATTACATATTGAAATTTGAAATTCAAAAATATATAGTTTGATGCTAAATCGCTGATATGCAAACAAAAAACTCAAAACTGTAAGCAAAAATCAGAAATCTATCTATCTCATCTAATCCACAAGGCTGTGATCATCCGTCTCAAGGTCTTCAACTATGATGCTGTCCAGAAACTCATCACTCTCCAACTCAGGTTCCTCTCATGGTAGTATAACTAGGGGCAATTCATTAAGGCCATCTGGTTCAACTGCTTCTTCCACCATGATTGCAGCATATCCATCATGTGCAATTTGGTCCCATTTTGCTGAAGGACCCTCCATATATGTAGG
>MU224373.1:3467179-3489352 GCA_018584345.1 Thuja plicata
TCTATTTAATATTTATTAAAAATGTTAAATCATAAATGGCCTTGCTAAAAAAACATTCAAATAAGGGTCAAAATCATAAAATGACATAATGTTGTTTTTTAAATTTGTTTTTTAATTAGGAGACGTGCGGGAGACTTCATTTTTTGGAATCGGAGACTTCAATTCTTCAGGAGACTTCGCCATGAAGTCTCCAGAGATGCAAAAAGTCTCCGAGACGCGTTTGGAGGGGGGGAGATGGGTCTCTGGGTAACACTGCATGATAGTCATATAGTATATGTGGGATAACTTTGAGGCTTTGTCCAATGATTCATCCATGCTATGAAGCCCACAGGAGATCATACAAGGTGCCTTGAGCCTTTTTATTGAGTTTAGGGGCATGGAAGTACATCCTTTGTTCAGCCTCCTAAGGGGCACGGGATTACATCTGTTGTATTGGCCAAAATTGGACAGGGAAGTATATCTGTTGTATCAGCCTCTTAAGGGGCACAAAAGTATATCTGTAATTTGGCCTCGTATTTAACTTGAATGGACCTCTCGGCTACTTGCTTTACTTATATGCCCATATCTCCCCTCATAACAGGACGGCAGATTGGATGAAGCTTTTAAGGAATCATTTCATCTACTCTATTATGCATATGCAGCATTATAACAAGAACAACAATGTATATATAAACAGATATACAAGTAGCAATTTAATATTCGGTAATAATGACTCAGCCAAGATGTAATGCACTATACCTCATACCACACTATTTAGAGAGATATCTAGGCGCTGGTTAACATATTTATATCTGAATTTGAAGCTTCTTGTAAATGCTTATGATTGTAGTTCTTCCACGTCTCAACAATTTAGGAGATTATAAACAAATCGCCCTGCTGTAGATACGATTGCTGCTGCAGTTCATTCCATTGTTGTTGAATGATTGATTGATTGAATGAATTCCTTTGATTTGATGATTTCGAGGTATTGGTGAGTTATGATTAAGTAATCGTGATTAGATGATTGAGGAGTGATGACATAATGAATGCTAGTTTCATATATTGGTGGATGATGATTGAATGAATGTTGATTTGATAAAGAAATGCTTGATTGCTGAATTGTATGTTTTCTTGATTTCTTGAGGGATTAATGATTGATTGAAGAAGGATGATGAAAGAGTCCTTTAATGCTTGGAATGATTGATTAAAGAAATCCTCCTTTAATGCTTGGAATGAAATCTCCTTTTTTCTTTATTGGTGAAAGGGTCACCACCTTTCAAAAGAATGAGTCATCACCATTCGTTGTTGCCTTTGAGAATAATATATCCCCACTTTGATCTCCCTTGAATGTCTTCCTCAAATGAAACCTTCTCCCCTTTATATTTTCTAATGTGGGGGAGTCACACCTCTTCACCATGCTTGCCCTTTGCAATGGTCACAACCTTTCACAATTGCCACCCTTCAAAAGAGTCACAACTCTTCACCATTTCTGCTCTTTGTGAGAGCCACAACCCTTCATCATTGCTGCCCTTTGCAAGAGTCAAACCCTCTCATAATTACAAGTCTTTCGAAAGAGTCACAGCCCTTCATCATTGCTGCCCTTTGAAAGAGTCACAACCTTCCATAACTTTGCCTTTTGAAGGAGTTACTTCTTATTTTCTTCTTATTCCTTTTTCTCTTCCATTAATTCTTTCTTGAGCCACACTTTCCCTTTTCTCTTCCTTCCTCCATTCAAATGAGCTCTCCTCCCTTTTATATCTTATGTTGAGGGAGTCACCATTCTTCATTTCATATCTTTTGACCTTTCATTAAACTTAATTAACTTATAATTATATTATATTTTATTATTATTTATTTATTTCTTATATTTTAATTTTATTATTATTTATTATTAAATCTTATTTCACAAAGTGGACATTACAGTCCGTCCTTCCCAAAATTGCTTGTCCTCAAGCAATGCCAATTTTATTCAAATCCTTCAATGTGAGTAGCTTCTGCTGTACAACTTTGATATTAACCAAGACATTGTGAATTTGCAAGGTTTGCAATTTTAAGACAAGTTTTCTTTCAACTATGACCCCAAATGTAATAAATTCACATCTTTTTCGTTCACTCTAGTTATTCTCATATTCTATATTAACTTAAAATACAGAGCCAACCATGAAGCATTCACTATGAAAACATGAAGTAACCACATGAATATATCCATACACAAAATACACACATTGTTAGATCCTTCTTATTGACTGGAATGCATTCATTGATTCATCTTTACCATATAGGATGGCAGGATCAATGCTTTGATACCATTTGTAATGTCCGCTATTGGGATTTTACTTGATTTACCCAAAAATTCCCAACTAGGGTTTGGATTATGCTTGGATTAATTTAGTCTCTTGATAAATTAGCATATAATCAAGTTACAAGTTGCAATAGTCATATAGTATATGTGGGATTCCTTTGAGGTTTTATCCAATGACTCATCCATACTATGAAGCCCACAGAAGATCATACAAGGCATCTTGAGCCTATCCATAGAGTCTAGGGGCACAAAAGTACATTCGTCATTCGACCTCCTAAGGGGCACAAAAATACATCCATTGTATCAGCCTCAATTGGGCACAAAAGTATATCTGTGGTATTAGTCTTCTAAGGGGCACAAAAGTATATCCATCATTGGCCTCCTATCTAACTTGAATAGACCACTCGGCTACTTGCTCTCCTTATATGCCCATATCTACCCTCCTTAACGGGATGACAGATTGGATGAAGCTTTTAAGGAATCATTACATCTACTCTGTTATTCATATGCATAATTATAACAAGAATAACAATGTATATATAAACAGATATAACAGCAGCAATATAATATTCTTCAATACTGACTCAGCCAAGATGTAATGCATTATATCTAGGCTGCTGGTTAATATATCTATATCTGAATCTGAAGGTTCTTCTGAATGCTTATGATTGTACTTATTCCATGCCTCAACAATTTAAGAGATTATAAACAGATTGCTCTGCTGTAGATACAATTGCTTCTGTAATTCATTCCATTGTTGTTGAATGATTGATTGATTGAATGAATTCCTTTGATTTGATGATTCGAGGTATTGGTGAGTTATGATCAAGAAATCATGATTAGATGATTGAAGAGTGATGATATAATGAATGCTAGTTTGATATATTGGTAGATGATGATTGAATGAATGTTGATTTGATAGGGTGATGCTTGATTGCTGAATTGTATGTTTTCTTGATTTCTTGAGGGATTAATTATTGATGGAAGAAGGATGATGACTGATAAATCCTCCTTCTATGCTTGGAATGAAATCTCCTTTATACTTTATTGGTGAAAGGGTCATCACCTTTCATAAGAATTGAGTCACCACTATTTGTTGTTGCTTTTGAGAATAATATATTATTCCCCTCAAATGAAAGCTTCTCCCCTTTATATCTTCCAATCTAGGAGAGAGTTTGCACCTCTTCATAATGTTTGTCCTTTGCAATGGTCACAACCTTTCACAATTACCACCCTTTGAAAGAGCCGCAACCCTTCACCATTTCTGCCCTTTGTCAAAGCCACAACCTTTCATAATTACCATCTTTTGAGAAAGCCACAACCCTTCACATCATTGCTGCCTTTTTCAAGAGTCACAACCTCTCATAATTACAACCCTTTCGAAAGAGTCAGAACCCTTCATCATTGCTACCCTTTGAAAGAGAGACAACCTTTCATAACTTTGCGTTTTGAAGGAGTCCCTTCCTTATTTTCTTCTTTTTCATAAATTCTTTATTGAATCATACATTCCCTTTTCTCTTCCTTCCTCCTTTCGAATCAAATCTCCTACCTTTTATATCTTATTTTTGTTCTTATGTTGAGGGACTCACAATTCTCCATTGCATATCGCTTGACCTTTTTTTAAACTTAATGAACTTGTAATTGTATTATATTATATTATATTATTATATATTTATTTGTTTATTTTTTATATTTGAATTTTATTATTATTTATTATTAAATCTTATTTCCAAAGTTGCATGGACACGGATACGGTATTGGATACGGATATGGCCTTTTTTAAAGACCCCCAATCTAGATACAGTTGGATACGACATTAATAAAAAACACATACACATATATTTAACACAGTTTTCAAAGTTATTAGAGGATATTTTCATTACTTCAAAAGCAATATAGAGACATAAATGCTACATAAATAAGTATAAGTTAATTTAACACTTTACAATATGCAAAATAGTAGTGTTGCATTGGAAATTAGCCCCCCAAAATGGGTCACTGAAATAGGAAAACATCTCCTTTGTCTTTCTCATTTGGTGTCGATTTTTTTATACCATTTTTTTTTAAAGTTGCATGAGTGATTTTTTTTAAAACTAAATAACGTTTAAATTTTAAAAAATCAAACCACATAGTATTTGGCACAGTTGGAAAATCAAGGCTTTTTGGGCACGCATGGGTACAATATATGGGTACAATATTGGATGTGTATCCGGACCACGTATTGGATACATATCCAAATCTGATATGGGGATATGCGTGCCAGAGGAGGAACAAAGGAGTTTCTGGCTACTCTGCTTATTTCAGAAAGGGGGCATTACAAGCCTACATCTAAATGTTCAGATCAAGAATGCCATTTCAAGCTCAAGAAGAGGAAGATTGGCACATCAATGAACAAGTGAACTGCAGTGATTAGTTTCTAACTAAGTTACCGGATCCTTCAGTTTAGCCCTGGATCTTGTTTCTAGTGCGAGCCTGATCCTGATTCTGCTCAGATTCCAGCAGGATTCCGGCCGGGCATTTGGAGGAATCTGTGGGAATCCAAGGCTGTGGGTGCCCAAAAATGGGCCCCACATGCAAATTTTTTTTTAATTTTATTTTCATAAATATGCTGCAGGTCTCAAGTAAGCCGCTAGGTGTTATGCTTGCACTCTAAATGGCATGGGGCCTCTTAAGGAGTTGTTACTGATTATGTGGAGGTCGTTTTAGCAATTTTTTTCTTTTGGAATCATTATTGGAGCAATGCTGTGAGTGCCAAAAGGGATGGAAAGCAAATGCGTGAGTGGAAAACAGCTTTATAGGCCTCTTGGCAGTGCTCCAGAAGATCATAGTGGCATGTGAGGTGAAAAGCAACAGCTGGAAGTTGTTAAGGTAGATGATTATGAGAAGTGACAGTTTGACATCTTAAAAAGCAGTTGTTTGATGACTTTGACATTTTTTTGGCCACATTTATTTTCTCAATCTGGACTGTGTCAGTTAGGGTGTTAGCTGATTTGTGCATTGTTGGAAGCCTATTTGTTTGCCTAAAAGATGCAATGGTTTGTTCCTATGGAAGGCAACTGTCCGTGTATTCCCAGTGGTTGTTATGGCTGAGACATCATTTGGCTTGCCCACACAGAATTTTGGCAGACAGTCAAGTGATTACTGATGGGAAACAGTTGGCATGCCAAGGATCCACTTACCTTCCCTTGCTAAGAGGCCACAGAAGGATTTAAGGCAATCAAGGAGTCTTTAGCACAGCTTAGTTGGCTTAGTAGTCACTCTTATGTGGTTTTCAAAGAAGGATAGAAAACGTTTAGGGTTCTCATGACATACAGAAACAAGGTGAGACAGAGGAGGTTGTAGGGTTAATGTATAGCTCCATTAAGACTAATGTGGAAAATCATCAGGTATGCCACTGATTAGCAATTGGGATATGGGTAGCATGCCCAACTTGGAGTTATTCACCCATTTAAACTTTCTCTAGATGAAAATCTCTATTGTGTGTGTTTTGCCCATTGTCACCCATTATTATATGTTTGAAGTTTTGAACCAATGATGAATGAACATTGAACATATATATATATATATATATATATATATATATATATATATATATATATATACCAGAACCTGCCCAATTTTTTTTTTTGCCAAATCCGGGAATTGAAATCCGAAACCGAATTTGAATCAGAACTAGGATCAGCAACTTAGGTTTTAAAGAAAAAATGGGCTGATAAAGGATTCTTCATAGGAATTTAGTGAGTGCTGAATGTAAATTAACATATTATACCTCAGAACCATGACTGAGGTTTTTTCAAAATCAGGATCTGAAAGGAATGGAGCAGGTGAGTATAAGGTCCATAGGTTTCCACTTACTGTCTTCTATCCTACGTATGCATCTATATTGCAAAAATATGAGATAAGCATTTGTAAATGAAGAAAAGGAATTGAAGCTTGAAGTTTTTAGTTCCTGGATAGACCTTAAGCTTTTGATAAGAAATGACTAAAGCACAATGACAAGGATAATAAAATTTAAATTGTGTAAATTTGTAAATGGAGGAAAATAAGTGGCTTTCTTGCAGTGTGTCAAATTATGTGATGTTTTATTAAGATATAACTGCATAATTTTTGAGTCAATCACATTGACACATATTTCATGAGTAATAGTTCACAAGAACTTATCTCTTATGAGCATGAATGGCCCACGTAGCATTCATTGTATTTAGGTGATGCTTATAGGGGTGAAGTATTAGAAGTTGGAGTAGCACTTGGATGGATTACTTCCCAGGAAGTCTCAATACTTCACCCTTGGGAGCATTACCTAGGTCCTAGATATAATGAGTGGTAAGTGGACCATCCATGCTCATGAGAGATGGGTTCTTGTGAACCATTACTCCATGAAATATGGGTCAACGAGATTGACTCAAAGAACTATACAATTAGATCCTAATAAAACTTCACATAGTGGAGGAAAGTGTACTGAACCAAAATTGTTCTCTTGACTTGAGTTTAATTATAGATACTGTACAAACTAGAAAGTAAATATGCTGAGGATAACACTAATGAAAATAAACAACAAAACACTGTTTCTATACGCAAGTAGTCTTTTGAATAGGATTGATAAAAAATCATCTTCGTGGACTGTGCATACCTTTACCATCAAGATCAATATAAATCAAGTTGGGCAGGTTGCAAATGCCTCAGGTCTCATGGCCCCAATTTAGTACAGCTTCGGAGATTATCTCCAAGTAGAACTCCAAGTTATGAATTATTTATTCAGTTCTCAAAAGCATTAATTTTTCTTCGTCATTGTGTCCAGAGATGCTTTTTCTGATTCTGTAAAGAAACATCATCTATTGTTTTGGCAGCATCAGCGTGACTGGTTATCTTCTTTCCTTTGCATAAGTGTTGAGCCTCCCTCGTTTCCCATTTATATTTGACATCCTGAAGGATGGGGAGAGTTATTCTTGTATTCATGTCTATGTTGAACCCGTGTGAGATGGTACCCTCAGGGTGATCTATTGTCTACTTGATTTATGTGACCTGCCTTAGACTAGAGATGCGTTGTGAGGTCCTACCCTGACCCATCATAACGTTGTGGTGATGTTTACTTTTTGATGATGTTAGGATATACTTTTATATGATTATAATTGACCGATTTTGATGTTATGATTATAGTAGAAAGATTTAATTTTGAATCCTATGTTTTGATATTATAATTATGTTTTTCTGGTGAATTTTGATGACAATTGAATTTATGCTTGAGAACTAAATTCTGCAAATGTTCTTTTGATAGTTGAATTGTAAATGTACAATGGTATGATTTTAATGATTTTGAAGGTGAACATGTATATGCTTTAGAAAAAAAAAAGTTGTGTTTTTGATGTCATTTTGGGCATGACAATAAGGAACTTATGTTGCTACTGACTGATGAGCAAGAATGATTGTAATTGCTGTTTGACAAAATATTATACTGCATTTGCAGTATAGTGAGATATAATTGCACATTTTTAAATTTGTCAGTGAAGTTTGATTTGATTCATATCCTGTGATTTACAGATTAAAATATATATGGGAGATGGTTGGACTCTGGACTTCAAGAAAACACATTTTGACGCCTATTCCCCCCCTGACTTTTATACCAGGGTAACAACACATCTCTTTATTAGAAATCTTAACATAAATGAGCTAAGTTCTTTTGAGAAGTTTATGATGTATCCAATTGCATTGCTTGCAAATTACGAATCTACAGGTTGGGATTGCTGGTGTGCCTGCTGATACAGTCATGAAAAAGACAAAGACAATTGAAGATAACTGGGCCCCACACTGGAATGAAGAATTTGAGTTTTCTTTAACTGTTCCTGAGTTAGCTTTGCTTCGAGTGGAAGTCCACGAGTATGATATGTCTGAGAAAGATGATTTCGGTGGTCAAACATGCCTACCTGTCACAGAATTGAAGAAAGGGATTCGCACGCTTCCTTTATTTGATAAGAAAGGAGAAAAATACAAGGCTGTAAAACTTTTGGTGCGAATTGAATCTGTTTCAGTTTAAGTATCATTCTTACAATAGGATGAGTGTTCTGTAACACATGAACATGAGTCTAGTCGTTCTTTAGTTGACGAGTGTGTAACATTTGTACATTGTAGAATATAAATCTTGTGCCTGAGATGTATTATTTATGATTATTAAAATCTATTTCTAGTGGGGAGACTTGATTGCTTATACTGTGATGCAACCGCCTATCATATTTCATGTTAAGATTAGTCACCAAAATGCACATCATGAATTGACTGATGCTACATTTACTTTTTCAAGTTAATTCTACTAAATGTTGGTGCCATTCTCTTTCTTTTTTCCTTCTTTTTCTTTTTTTTTTCTTTCTTTTGGTGCCTTTCTTTTTTTTTTTTTGCAAAATGCATTATAATTTGTTTGTCGAATTTGAGTTCGGATCCTTCTGAATGGTCAATGGATACAGATTGACATTAAATGTTCCTGACAACTCAAACCTGGAATTCAAATCAGCAACTACCCAAACTCGTTCAAATTTCTTTGAAGACAACAAGTGATTATATGCAGATTTAATACTCAGAAAACTCCATTTTTCAGAGCAGATTGAGTCACTAATATGCAGATTTACAATATTACCAAACCCACATGATATGCAAGAAGTGCGCCTGATACATAAGGATGATTTCACCTTGTAACTCGATACTCCTTTAAAAGATGCAAATATTCTATTACCAAGATTCACCCAGGTCAAGGAAGTTGTTTGAAGCAACAAACATAAGCCAAAAAGTCTTCCTTTATGAAATATAATCAAAGGTATGATATCCATCTATTCTGAAAACAGCACACCAACACTCTAAAATAAGCACCAAAATTGAACCAATTTCGAGCAGCAGTTCAAAAAGTCACACCACGCACCAAAAGTACAATTACCCATATTCAAATACCATAAATGTTGTTGGGGCAGCTAGGAACAACATGATGCAACCAAATAAACTTTCACAATGATAGAGAGAAGCATCACAGACACAAATGCATGCTATTTCACAAATGTACAGAGCCTTCCTTAGAAAGGCAAGGTGAGAGCAAGTAAAGACAAATAATCTAACCACCGTAAACAAAAATTGAATGCACCTAACATTATTAAATAATGTATAACTAATGTGTAATAATGTGAATGTGCGAGGGATTAAACCAAATGCACCAACACCTCTTAAGTGCAACTTAGGGATATTATTTTGTAATATGGGATGCAAGATGGGTTTTGGCAACAAGGCCATGTTAGGTACCTATACACAATTAAAATGCAATGCACTCACAAACGGAGAAGAGAAAAATCCTATGGGAGAAGACTTCTTTCCAAAAGAGAGAACACGAAGGACTAAAAAGCCTCCAAAACGATGTCCCAAAACAAGAACGTGAAGAACATTACTGAAGTATGAAGAAGCTGCAAACAATTGTCTAAGGACGGCTGATATGGTGGTATAACCAAAGAACCTCCTTTGAAAAGGATGATGATCATGATTAAGAAGACAACAATTTGCATGAGCACCTCAAATGACACTACTCAAACAATGATTAGATGACAACAACTACAAAACATATATCAACCTGATCAACAATACGAATCACACGTGAATCTACATGAGTGATCCTAATGGCACTAGTCATGTGAAGTTGCATGTGATCCCATCATCACTACTCAACCAAAGCAAGTTAGAAATACAAGTGCAATAGTCTAAAGAACCAAGATCAACATAAGGATATAAGGTTGCCTCCACAAAATAGGAATGTAAGTGTATCTCATAACTCACTTCAAGTGAAACCAAGGAAGCATTAGCACGAACGGTATAATATCCCTCCATAGTATTGACTAGGAAAAGCCATGACAAATCCACTCAAATTGTGTATCGCCAAGTAATGCATGAAGGAGAAGATACATCTGAAGTGACCAAAATAAAGCACTTCCAATATAGACTAGGAAAATGCAGGGGAAAACATGAAACCTTTAGATCACCAAAAAAACCCCAATTCCATGTAATAAATGTCTAATGTATGCAATGAGAGATCAATTCAAATGTGAAACATAAAAAGACTATCTCTTTTGGGGGGGGGGCGGGGAGCGGAGGGCAGAGTGAATTAGTTGCACTGAAAACTCTATCTCTTTAAAACCCTTAAACCCTTATGCATAAAACCCTTATCTCTAATTTAGAATGAAACAAATATGTATGCACAAATCAAAAAACATCCACAACACAACACAAGGATTTTATCGTGGAAACCCAAATTAGGGTGAAAACCATGGTGGGGTTTGAATCCACAATATGACTAAAACCTTGTTAGAAGTATAAGTTTATTACATATGAGGAATGCACATGCATTCAGGCACACTGCCTAGAGCTCACTGCTCAATTAACCTTGGGCTCCAACCCTAAGGAAGACTCATTGTCCTACAAACACAAATCAGACTACAATTTGATGAATTTTTGAACTGTATAGTAGCATCTACTTATGCCTAGCTCCATTGAAGTACAACTAGATATGTTGTTGCAATTCTCTCTGACTCCTTCAGATGAGCAATTCAACCTCCACTAGATCTGCACAACTGCTCCACAAGCAATCCTTGGTGTCTGTGATTAATTCTTCTCTTGCGCAACCACAAACTTTGCCCTAATTCATCAATATCCTTATATCAAGAACAAGTTGGCAAAAACCTAACTTTCAATTTCCATCAAATTGCACCAAAATCAATGATCCTGATTAAAAAAACTTTGATCTATCATAATCACCTCTAGACCATAACTCACCCTAAAACATTTTATCGATCGCCCATAAAATGTTTTACTGATCAAGTCGGCCAAAAACATAAAAAAACTTATCACCAACTTGAAATTCCCTCCAAATCTCATCACCTTGATCGATGTAGATTGCCAACTCATTAGACACATAATCCAAGAACATCCTTAGGCATCATGAAGCTCAAACAAACAATATATCTTTAAAACCCTTAAACCATTAAACCCTTATGCATAAAACCCTTATCTCTAATTTAGAATGAAACAAATATGTATGCACAAATCAAAAAACATCCACAACACATAACACAAGGATTTTATCGTGGAAACTCAAATTAGGGTGAAAACCATGGTAGGGCTTGAACCCACAATAGGACTAATACCTTGTTAGAAGTATAAGTTTATTACATATGAGGAATGCACATGCATTCAGGCACACTGCTCAATTAACCTTGGGCTCCAACCCTAAGGAAGACTCACTGTCTTACAAACACAAATTAGACTACAATTTGATAGATTTTTGAAATGTATAGGAGCATCTACTTATGCCTTAGTTCCATTGAAGTACAATCAGATCTGTTATTGCAATTCTCTCTGACACCTTCAGATGAGAAATTCAACCTCCACTAGATCTGCACAACTGCTCCACAAGCAATCCTTGGTGTCCGCAATCAATTCTTCTCTTGGGCAACCACACACTTTTCCCTAATTCATCAATATCCTAATATCAAGACCAAGTCGACAAAAACCTAACTTTCAATTTCCATCAAATTGAACCAAAATCAACGATCCTGATAAAAAAAACTTTGATCCAACATGCTTTGATCCATCATAATCACCTCAAGACCATAACTCACCCTAAAACATTTTACCGATCGACCATAAAATGTTTTACTGATCAAGTCAAGCAAGCATAAAAAAACTTATCACCAACTTGAAATTCCCTCTAAATCTCATCACCTTGATCGATGTAGATCGCCAACTCATTAGACACATAATCCAAGAACATCCTTAGGCATCATGAAGCTCAAACAAACAGTATCTCTTTACAACCCTTAAACCCTTAAACCCTTATGCATAAAACCCTTATCTCTAATTTAGAATGAAACAAACATGTATGCACAAATCAAAAAACATCCACAACACATAACACAAGGATTTTATTGTGTAAACCCAAATTAGGGTGAAAACCATGGTGGGGCTTGAACCCACAATAGGACTAATACCTTGTTAGAAGTATAAGTTTATTACATATGAGGAATGCACATGCATTCAGGCACACTTCCTAGAGCTCACTGCTCAATTAACCTTGGGCTCCAACCCTAAGGAAGACTCACTGTCTTACAAACACAAATCAGACTACAATTTGATGAATTTTTGAACTGTATAGTAGCATCTACTTATGCCTTAGTTCCATTGAAGTACAATCAGATCTGTTGTTGCAATTCTCTCTGACACCCTCAGATGAGAAATTCAACCTCCACTAGATCTGCACAACTGCTCCACAAGCAATCCTTGGTGTTCGTGATCAATTCTTCTCTTGCGAAACCACAAACTTTGCCCTAATTCATCAATATCCTTATATCAAGAACAAGTCGACAAAAACCTAACTTTCAATTTCCATCATACCGCACCAAAATCAACAATCCTGATAAAAAAGACTTTGATCCAACATGCTTTGATCCATCATAATCACCTTGAGACCATAACTCACCGTAAAACATTTTACCGATCACCCATAAAATGTTTTATTGATCAAGTTGACCAATAACATAAGAAAACTTATCAGCAACTTGAAATTCCCTCTAAATCTCATCACCTTGATCGATATAGATCGCCAACTCATTAGACAAATAATCCAAGAACATCCTTAGGTATCATGAAGCTCAAACAAATAATCAAATCCATCCCAGCTAACGATTTTCCAACATTCTATGCTCACCCCCAAGAACACTGCCACCTTCCACTATAACACCTGAAAATTCCTTGCGGACCTTCAAAATCACAAACCTTTTGAACTGAAGACACATCACAATGTCCTTAACACATTTGCAGCATCCTTAACACATTATGAGTTGCACAACCAAAGATCTCACTTTGTGTATGTGCGCGAAGCCAATCTCTGTAAGTCTGATACACTAGCAGACAGTAAAGTAGCTAGTCACCATTTATGATCTCATAACCTGCTCAAATCACTATGTCAACACCTAGAACTTGGCATGAACATAGTAGACAACCTCTACAACTTCCCCTGAGGTGCACGACTCCTCATCTTTAGTATCCTTCCTTCACCATACCTTTGAACATACTGTTCCTCTGGCAAAACTACATAACAAACATGTTGACATTAATGACAACACATCCAAACTTGCCAGCACGAGTGTTAAGTGGAGGGAAATGGAATAAATGGAGTTAAGTGGAAAGACTTGATAAATTAAAACACATTAGTAATTATGAATTAAATAAATCAAGATTTGAAGGAATTAGTTTTTCGAAGTCCATAGAATTTTAATGCAATTTTCTAGGATATATTGTGTTTGTTTATTTATTTAATTATCAAAGGGAGTGAAAAGGGGATAATAATAATAATAATTCACCCTTAGTGGAAAACTTATGATAAGGGGATTAATATTAGGAATAAATTAGGATGATTAAGCACCAAGGAAAGAGAATTAATAATTGTTATAATTATTTAATAAAAAATGTGACACGATTGATTTAGGACAAATTGACATGAATTATCACATTAGATTAATCTGGACAAATTATTTAATTCAAAGATACAAGGACACGAACACCAGATGAATAATAAAAATTGTTCGATCGATGTAGAGGAAATGTTAATTAAAAGCATCATCGTAGGTGTTGAATAATTTTTAGTATCTACACTTGCAATTGAACAAAGGGTGCACCACAAAATTATGTTGGAAATATATGTTTGGTTGTCATTGATGTCAAACATTGTGGTTCAGAGGTGTTCGCTCAAATACTGTGGTCCGAAGGTATTTGCTGAAGACATGTTCAGGTATATCTAATTGTTTGGAAAAAGGGAGTTGGTCCAGAAGAAGTAAGGTTGTGTGTTGGACATGATAGTGCTACAGAATAGTGGAAGACATGTATGTATTTTGGAGATTATGTGAGAATAGTGTTTGTCAATACTTTAGTGTTATATTCTTAGGTTCAAAAATCATTGGTTGAGTAACAAAGACATACAACTGAAGATGACAGTTATTCATTTGTGTTTTCCATAAGGTTTTCGCTCCATAAATTAAGGTTGAAGATATGTAGATGTGATTTTTATTGTATTCAGGTATTGGTCTTGGTTGTTGTGTTTCTTGGTGATCGGGAAATAGTTCCTAGTGATCTGAAAATAATGTTACCAAGTGATGTGGTTATGATCAGTTTGTGTTATGGTCCATAAATATGTTGTGATGGCTTCTGACATGGAGTATGGATCTCACTGTAGCGTGTGGAGGTCTAGATACAACTGACAAGTGATGTGGTTCTTTGTACAATGTGATCCTACACATTTGAGATAATTGTTGAAGTTGTCTTGGTTATTGCGGATCTGGTATTGGGTTATGTGTAATGTGTTTGTGGTCCCCTCTCTCTTGAAGTTGATCGTGTTTCATGTTTTTGGTCCAAGTATTGCATTTAATGTTTATTTCTTATCCAGATAGGTTCATGTTATGTGTGACCTATGTTTTGGTCGAGTTGCTCTTGGCATGAGATTTTATTGTAATTTTCTTTTTGCATGGCCCACTTGTAGTTTTCTTTTGGCATGACCAACCTTGTTGTAATTTCCAATGACCTATCTTGTATGTAAGTATAATGAATGCTTTGGAAAAAAGTAAGAGTCTGTGAGCAAGAAATTAAAGATCTATGAGTAGAGTTTCAAAAGAGTAGAGGTCAGTTTATGAGGTTGCTATTTTGTGACTGTGACAGAGAAGTAAGGGTAGAGACAATGTGTTGCTAAGGTTGATAGAGTTGTGTAGGATATCTGCATTATGAGGATAATTTATCTTTATCTATTTTGGAGAGTTGAATTTACCTTGTCCCTAGGACAGTAAGTCTTGGGTGCACAAGTTCTTTTATGTATCTTGCTACTTTGGCAGTGAGCCTTTGATTGCAAGTTTCGAGCAATGAGATCCTATCTATATTCGATGTTGTATTGACAGTGAGCCTATGGTTGCAAGTACAGAGCAATGAGCTCCTATTATCTTTGTAATCAGATCATATATTCAATGATTTATCTCTGTGAGAAAGTGCTCACTGTGGTTTTTTCGAGTTTGGATTTTCCACATATAATTGTTTTGGTATTGATGTTTTTGTTTTAGTTATTTATTTGCTTAATGTGTTATACGGTGAATATTCAAGATGGTTGATTACTTTAGTGATATTTTGGTTGATGTTGATTCACCTCCCCTCTCAACATACGTTGTGTGTTCAACAATTGGTATCGGAGCAAGGTTCCTCTTGTAGAAGATTAACCGTTTGAGGCAGATCCAAGATGACACAAAACTTACAATATCATGCTCCAATATTTTATGGTACAATTTTTTCTTATTGGAAAGACGAGATGAAAAAATATTTGGAAACTTTACATAATGATATTTGGGTGGTTATTCAAACTAGTTTCAATCCACCTCTTGTAAGACCTTTGACTACTAATGAAAAAAAATAAATACAAGCTAATGTGAAAGCAAGAGAAATACTTTTTAGCAGTTTATGTGACACAACATTTGGGAAGGTGAAAGGTATAAAAGGAGCTAAAGAGATATGAGATAAGTTATTTTGGTATATGAGGGAGATTCAAAGATAAAACATGCAAGACTAATGATCCTAAAACAAAAGCATGAGTTTTTAAGAAAAGTAGAAGATGAGAGTGTTGAAAGCTACATATATAGGGCCATAAATGTTGCGGATAGAATTAGAGCTTATCAAGGACATCTAAAAGAAAAATATGTTATACTTAAGATCTTATTAACCCTACTGAGGGAGTTCATAACGATGACATGTTCAATAAGGGAAAGAAATGATCTGAGTCAATATTCAATTGATCAACTTATTGGTTCACTTTCTGCATTTGAGATTACAGAAGTTGAAAGGGAAAAGAGAGAGACTGCATTTAAGGCAATTGAAGAAGCTGAACCAGAGACATGCAAAATGTTGGAGGAAGTTGTAGCATTTTTTTCAAGAAAATTCAAGCGAGGCACTGGTAAATACAAAGGTAAGTTACCTCTTAATTTCTTTAATTGTGGAAGAATATGATATTTTGCAAATGACTTCAAGTATAGGGAATATTATAGTGAATGAGAAGATGACGATAGAGGCAATCAAAAGAAAGGTGATTTCAGGAAAAGAAAAAATTTCAAAGGCAAGCGTAAAAAGATTATGTTCCATGGAGGAGCACTCCTATGAAGTTGAAAATAATGTTAAAACTATTGAGGAATCTCTATTTTTGGCCGTTTCCCAAAAGAAATAGGTAAAGAAAGAGGAGACTGCATTACATGTTGAAGTTGTTGTAGTGCATGGATTATAGATTATGAATGTTCAAATCATATGATAGGTGACAAGAAAATATTTATTAAGTTTGAAAAGTGTGATGGACGAGTAATCAAATTTGCAGGAGAAGAACATGAACAAATCAAAGGCATTGGGACCATTTCAATTGATGGTACATATAGAACGGATGACGTTTATTATGTTGAAAGTTTGAAATATAATTTTTTAAGTGTAAGTCAAATGTGTAAGAAAGGTTCTAAAGTTAAGTTCAAAAGTTATAGTTGTGTTATTAATAGGAAAAATATTGATAAAAGGGTTGCAAAAGGTCTAGGATTCTTGCAAACATATATTATATTGAGGACAAATATGAGAATATGTGTTTTCTAACTCAATGCAATGGATGTTCAGGAGATGAAGTTGAGAAATTTGAAATAGAACTCAAACAAGACAAAGTAGATTCTACATTACTAAAGAACATTGAAGAAATAAAAAATGAACCAAAAAAATCGGTGGAGGACAAAGAGGATTTGGTAGTCTAGAAGTAGGTGGGAGATAAAATGGTTTAATAGATTGGAAGGTGGAAGAACAAATGATTTGGTAAATTAGATGTAAGAAGAAGACAAAAAGGGTCAGATGAATTAGAGACCTCTTATTCATTCCAGGTATTCATCTTTTAAACGAGTTTTTTTTTTCTTGCAATAAAGTAGGGCACATAACAAATGAATGTAGAAGTCAGAAAAAGAGTGTTTCTTTTAATGGAAGATGCTATCGTTGCAATAAGTTTGGACACAAGGTAGTTTAGTACAGAAGTAGAACGATATGAATAAAAATATTAAGAACTTCAATGGATATTGCTATGGTTGTAATGGATATGGACACATAATGGTTGAATGTAGAATAAATATCAATGTAAGGAAAAATGAAATTGCAAGAATGAAAAAGAATGGTTCAATTTCCTATAACTGTAACACGACAAGACATATTTCAAGGTTTAGCAAAAATGTGAGTCAAAATGATGTTCGTCTGTTGGTTATAAAAGACTCAGAAGGAAGGAACAAGATATATTTGATGAAGAAAATAGAATGTTCTTTTGAAGGTGGTCTGACATCCATTCCAGGTGTTGTTCCCTCTTCTATTAAATGAATAGGACTACAATGTCTGAGGGAGAGTTTTCATGCGAATTTGTTTCCCCTTCTAGGTTGGATCCTGAGTATCTCCTGAGCATGACAACAAGTTTTGAAGTATTTTTCAGAAGTAAGATTTTTGTTTTGTGGTACGTAAACGTGACTCTATGGTTCAGTAAATAGTGTATTAGTTGTTTGGTTTTGTTAGAAATTGCATATACTAAGTTCTGTTCAAATGTGGATTGGAGAAATGATATTTCTATTGGTTCAAAAATTAAGTTGTATCTGAATAGCTTGGATAAAAATATTGTTGATTGTAGAAGATTCTTCGATGAGTTGAAGGATAGTTTGTGCCTAAAGAAGCAGATTTATCCTAAAGAAATTCAATGGTATAAGGATGATGTTGTCTTCTATGTTGATAAGGATTTATGATACATAGAAGTTGTAGAGCCTAGAATTGTTTGAGAAATTGAGTTGTCCTATGAAAGTACTAAGGAAAAATGCATGAGCATTATTGGAAAATTGGTCAAATTTACAAGGGATACTGATGCTACAAAGATTGATGTCGAGGCAGAACTGTCCCTTGCTTCCAATGAAGGGAAAGACAAAGGTAAGGATAAAATGACAAGGAAGATGTCTACAGAGGTTTTATCCTCTGGTATGCAAGAAAAGAAAGTTAGAAGAATATTTTTGGAGAGATACTTTACTTTGGTGATTATTCCAAGTAACAGTGAAGGTGAAGAACATAAAGGTGTTGGTAAAAAAAAGTAAATTAGGTATTGATGTACATGCTATTTCTGATGAGGAGCATGTTTCTTCTCATGCATCATCTGATGAAGATGATCTATTAGTTGAAAAGAGTCTTACTATGTTGAGTCAGTTTGGAGATATGTTCCATTGTTTGATCAAGGTACTTTTGAGTTTTTCTGGGAGAAGCTCAAATTTTTTACCCCTCATAAAAAATTGAATTAGAGTGGTGCATATTTCCAATAGGAGCTTCTGGACTGATGCTAGTGGTTGTTCTCAAGGGGAGAAACAGTAAGTATGTTTTTGGCCTTTTTCCTTGATGGAAAAGGGAGAGAAAGATAAGGAAAAATTTTATTTGATAATGTGCTTTTGAATAGAAGACTAAAATGTATGAAGGTTAATTAGGAATGTTTTGGTTATTTCAATTAGGGGGAGTTGACAGTGATTAATATCTTAATGAAATATTTTTGGCAGTTGTTTGTCGCCAATGACAAAGAGGGAGATTGTTGGAAATATATGTTTGGTTGTTATTGTCTAGTGATCATTGATGTCAAACATTGTGGTTTGCAGGTGTTTTCTCAAACACCGTGGTTTGGAGGTATTTACTAAAGACATGTTCAAGTATATATGATTGTCTAGAAGAAGGGAGTTGGTCTAGAAGAAGTAAGGTTGTGTGTTGGACATGATAGTGTTACATAACAGTGGAAGAAATGTATGTATTTTGGAGATCATATGAGAATGATGTTTGTTAGTACTTCAATGTTATATTCTTAGGTCCAGAAGTTAGTGGTTCAGTAAAAAAGACATACAATTGAAGATGACAGTTATTTGATTGTGTTTTTTAGAAGGTTTCCACTTCAAAAATTAAGGTTGAAGATATGCATTTGTGTTTTGTATTGTATTCAAGTATTGGTTTTGGTTGTGGTGTTTCCTAGTGATCCAAAAAAGTGTTACCAACTGTTGTGGTTATCATTAGTTTGTGTTATGGTATGAAAATGTGTTTTGATGGATTCTAAATTGGAGTATGGATTTCACTGCACCGTGTGTAGATCCAGATATAACTGTCAAGTGATGTGGTTCTTTGGACAATGTGTTGCTACACATTTGACATAAATATGGAAGTTTTTTTGGTTATTGCAAATTTGGTATTGGATTATGTGTAATTTGTTCATGATCCCCTCTCTCTCTTGGAGTGGATTATGGTTTACATTTTTGGTCTGAAAATTGCATTTAATGTTTATCTCTTATCTGAATGGGTTCATCTTATCTATGACCTATATTTTGATTTGGATTCTCATGGCATGAGGTCTTATTGTAATTTTTTCGGTATGGATAATTTGTATTTTTGTTTTGGCATGCACAAAAGTTTTGTAATTTACGATGACCTATCATGTTTATAAGCACAATGCCTACTTTGGAAAAATGTAAAGAGTGTTGTGAGCGAGAAAGTAAAGATATATGAGCAGAGTTTTGAAAGAGCAGAATTCAATTTATGAGGTTTCTATTTTGTGGCTGTGACAGAGAAGTAAATGCAAAGACAATGTGTTGCTAAGGTTGACAGAGTTGTGCAGGACAACCACATTATAAGGAAAATTTATCTTTACCTATTTTAGAGATTTGAATGTACCTTGTCCCTAGGTTATTGGGTCTTGGCTGCACAAGTTCTTTTATGTATTTTTCTACTTTGGTAGTGAGCCTCTATTGGTAAGCCCAGACAAGTGAGCTCCTATCTATATCTGGTGTTGTATTGGGAGTGAGACTTTGGTTGCAATTATGGAGCAGTGAACTCCTTATTCTGTAATCAACTCATATATTTAGTGATTTATCTTTGTGATCAAGTGCTCACTGTGATTTTTCCTATTTTGGGTTTTCCACGCATAAAAATCTTGGTGCTGATGTGTCATTGTTTTAGTTCTTTCTTTTCTTAATGTGCTATGTGGTGAATATTCAAGATAGTTGATTACTTAAGTAAGATTTTGGTTAATGTTGATTCACCCCCCTCTCAGTATCTTGTGTGTGTTCAATAAATCACACACATGAATACATCGAGAATCCTAGACATCCTATTGTCGTTGTAGACGAACACTCAATTGACAAATTGTGGTTAGGAAACAACAAAGACACTACACAACACCCCATGGAACTTTGTAATACAATGTGACTATGATAATATTACACAATGTTTATGCAAAATACCCCAAAATACATGAACAAGATGTAGTACTTTATCTCAATGTGTGTACACAAGAAAGTGCTTACAAAAGATGCTCAAATGATCCTAAAGGTATATGTGTGTGTGTGTGTGTGTGTGTGTGTGTGTGTTCTTCAACCTGAAAACACAAAACACTCAATAAACCATTAGCTCAAGGGTTAGCGATCAATCAAATCAAAATCTAACAATATGCAACTACCCTCAAAAGCGGCTTATTGCTTCCTAGTTGAAGTGAGTGTGATTCTCAATGAATGCTCAATAGTTTGGCATTTGGAATCAGTGACTAGAAAACTCCAAAATGGAAGATTCAAGAGATGGGCATGATGCACAAACTTGCATTATTTTCCCTCAAGATCATGGAGATGAAATGCATGAATGCAACTAAGCTAAATGCATGCTAAAGGTGAGTTAATCTAAGAAAATATACAACTACATACTAAGAGAAATGAAACTAGAATTCCATTTAATAACAAAATGCATAACACTAAGCTACCATGAAAATGCATTCTAAAACATGATCAAAACCTAGAATCAAAATAGTATTATGATGTTAGTTCTCAAATTTTGCCTCTCTTTGAGAAAAGGGAGATATCCCTTTTATAGGAATTTCCTCAAAATGGACAGCCAAGATTTATCCACAAAGGGCGCTTAAGATGCATTTCCCTTCAATCCATGTGGGCTTGATCCAGGTGGAAGATCGTTGATTGGTCAACCTTGTGCTTGTTTGGGGGAGAATGAGACAAATTTGGTAATTATCCCCTTTTAATTGCTTTTATTTGAATTTGTTTGTGCTCACACATGTGTGAGAATGTGTGATGGGGTTCTTTTAATTAAAAGTGTTAGGACTTTTAATTAAACCCTATGGTTTCAAGAAAATAAATGATTTGAGCTTTGATTCAACAAGTATGATTTAATTATGCAAGCAAGTTTGATTAAATACTTACATAGTTAAGGTCTAACAATAAATGCCTTTGATTTAGGATTTATAAGGCCAATTAATCAAATCAGGGGCTATGGGTTTACTAGACAAATTTTAGGTGATTACATTTTTCCCTCTTTGGATTGATGTGTGAGAAGCGTGTTGATTCAAAGAACATTTGATGATAGATCAGGAATAGCTTAATGTGAAGCGATGAAACTATTCCCCCACAGATCAAAACTGATTCTGAACTTGATCGAACGAAGATCGATTGAAGATATCACCTCTGAACTTGAATGAGAGAATACTGATAGAGGGATCTGAAGATGTTAGTTTCAGACTTGATTGAGAAAATACTAACATAGAGGTTCGAATGTTCAGCTCGATGTTAAGCGATGAAACTGAATATTCGTCCCAAAGAAGATTTCCTAATTTTTGGATTGGTTTGAATGACTAATCTATTAACATATTGTTCGTTCGTGTTTAACTATGCATATATTATATATATGTGTATATATATATATATAATATTAATAATAATTGTTAATATATATATTTCTTTGATAAATATATATTGGAACGAACTCATATATATATATATATA
>MU224373.1:3502812-3537289 GCA_018584345.1 Thuja plicata
AATTAATCTTTACTTGCATTATGTAAGTAGGAGATTCCTATGGAATCCCTACACCTATTTTGTCCTCTTGTGAGGATAATTCATTTTATGTATCTTTTATTATCCCTTGGTTGTATTATTTAATTGGTATAAACCAAGGTATCCCTTAGATTCCTCCTTAAGAGGAAATTACACAAGTGGCACACACTTTATGAAATGTGGCATACATAGATATGGGAGTTACAATGTAACTCCTTTCTCACATCTCTATTAAAGAGATGTCTTTTCTTCTCTCCTTAGATGAATGAGGTTTCTTCCTCTTCTCAATTATTGTATGAGCAATTCGCTCTCTCTCTCTCTCTCTCTCCTCTTCTTAGGATTTTCATGCCTCATTCATAATGTCACAAGGGGTTTTCTTTGCTTTCCCCTTTCAAATATCTTGCCTTCTTGTGTTGAATCTTGGAGCTTTCTCTCCCGTTGTTTATGGTAATATTTCTTTTATGCATTCACTCGCTTAGATTCTTTCCTGGTATTGTTCATTTTTACATATTTCTTTTTCATTTCTAACACAAACACCTAGTTTATTTGAAGTTACAGGATCATCGGGACCATACCAACAAGAAGCAATCAAAGAAAAGAGTATATAAAATCATTGATAACATACATCATTCAAGAAAATGGTTATCAACCTTTCAGCAAGTGTGATTGTTGAATGTTTGTCTGTGTAGATTGTTGAGAAACACCATCGTGCTTGTGGGTGGTAGTGTTCAAACACACAGTTGTGTACTTGAGTGTTATAAAGCCAAGATTTTAAGTGCATGGATGTATTATCCAACATGTTTTAAAAAATACAGATGTGTCCAAATAGGAAGCGTTTGGAAGCATTGTTGATTAAGGTGTTGAAAAACACCAGTGTGTTAGTGGCAAACTGTGTCGTGGCTGAAAGACTACGGTAGCTGATGTGGATTGGATGGGATAACTGACAAAATGTTGGATTGGTTTCCCAGATGGCTAGGAGATTACCGTTAGTGAGGAAATAGGCCTGTAGGACCAAGATATCAACTAATTCCAAGCTATGATGTCGAGACAACAATTGGGAAAAGCAATTGAAAGTTGTTAGGCGCAATGAACCAAGCTAAGACCTCTATAGGTGAGACAGTCAAGCTATGCGTTGATAGATGGAGCATGAGTTAAAAATGATGCCTATTTTTTAGGTTTTCACCACTTGGTGGAATTGTTATTTTTTCTACCAAGGCGCCTATTTACCATGAGGTTTTCACCAAGGCACTTTTTTGCTTTTTTTTTTTTTGTATTTTCCCCTTTTTCACTTCTTTTTGTTTATCCATCAAGGTGCATGTTTACTAGAGTTTTACCAGGATGATAAATTTTTAGGACTTTTTCCAAAAAAAATTAGATTTTTATGCTTTTTGTTGTTTTTGGTATTTTTCAAGATCATTTTCACTGTACAAGAACTGCTTAGAATGTCTAGCTGTAGAACTTCTTCAGGTGGATTGTGTTGATGGGATCAATGAATGTCTTCCCTTCTAGAGTTGACAGATGATAGGCTCCAGATCCAAATGTTGTAGTGATCATGAAGGGACCAAACTAGTTGGATTCGAATTTCCCCTTTTTCTCGCGATTTTGTTGATTCTTTGGATTCTCTCTAAGTATAAGATCGCTAACATGAAATTATTTGTATCTTAATTTATTTTTGTAACTTCTAGACATCATTTTTTGATAGACCCTTAGATGGTCGAATGCTCTTTCCTTCTTTCGTCAAGTAGTTCTAACTCTTGGATTCTGGAAATCTGATAATATTCATCGGTTATGAGTCCTTGTAGAGAGACTCTAAGTGATGGTATCTCAACCTCAATAGGTAGTACTTATTTTGCATCATATACTAAGGTAAATGGTGTCACCCCTGTAGGCATTCTAATACTTGTTTGATAGGCCTACAAATTTGGATTCAATTAGAGATGCTAATATTTTCCTGACTTGCTCATTGTCCTATGCAAGATTTTCAATATGTTTTTGTTGGATGCCTCAGCCTGGCCATTCCCTTGAGGATATTAGATAGATTAAAAGTGCTGAGAAATATTGAATTTTACACATAATTCATTAATATCTTTGTTCTTGAATTTTCCCCCATTATCTATTATAATAGAGGAAGGTATCTCATACTTGTAGATGATGTAGTTCAGGATGAACATTGATTCTTATTTACCATTTTCTTTGATAAGAGGGACTGCTTCGACCCACCTTGTGAAGTACTCAATGGTTGTAATGATGAATTTATGTCTGTTGGACAAGGAATGATAGATTTGAATTACCAAGTCAAAGGCCCATTGTTGGAATGGCCAGTGTGTGATAAAAGGTAAAAACTCTCTAGCAAGAGCGTGACTCAGGTTACCATGTAGTTGGCATTTATTGCAGGTCTTGGAAAAATGAACAACATCTTTCTCCATGGAAGGTCGCTAGTACCCTACTCTAAGGAGTTTCTTGGCCAATGAGAGACCATTCAAGTGAGACCTACAAATACCTTCATGGACTTCCTTTAGCACATGTTCTGACTCTTCACATTCTAGACACCTAAGGAGAGTATTGTCTAGACCTCGTATATACAAGTCGTTAGCTATGATCAAATAACACGAGGCATTTCTTATAAGGTTTTTCTTCTCATTTCTAGATAATTCATCGAGAGTTATTTGGTCACGTAGGTAGGAGTATATTTGGTTGTATTGGGAAGATTCGATGCCTACGATTAAGCACACTATTTGGGATTCTAGGGAATCATAGGTTGGAAAAGGGAGTTCTTCCACTAGGAAGTCATAGCAAAACTGATGCTCTTCTAATTGTAGCATTGAGGCCAAAGTAGCCATGCCATCGACTGCCTTGTTTTCTTCTCTTGGGACTTGCTAAAAGGTGATAAAGACAAAGTACTTCTTTAGATCATCAACCATCCTCTTATAGGGCGTGATATTTTCATCTTTAGTCTCGTATTGGTCATTTACTTAGTTGATCACTAGCTGAGAGTCTCCATGAATGTATAGTTTCATGATTTTCCATTCAATAGCCAACTTCAATTCATTTTCCAAGGCTTCATATTCAGCTATATTGATCGTGCAAGGAAAGATCATTTTGTAAGCTTTAGGGAGTTTGTATCCTTCTGGCATTATAAGAGTACCCCAGCTCCAGATCCTTGTTGTGTGAATGAGCCATCAAAGAACATTTTCCATGGGTGCACCGTGAAGTGTAAAATGGCTTCATTAGGGAACTCTATGATTAGCAGTTTACTGTCTTGAAGAGGAGCATCCACCAGATGGTCAACAATAATTTTCCCATTGATATATTTTATGTCTATATACTCAATGGTGAATTCACTGAGTATCATCACCCATTTTGCTAGTCTATCAGTCAAGGTTGCCTTACTCAAAAAGTACTTTAAAGGATCAATCTTTGCAATCATTTATAGGGTGTATGAACATGTAATGTCAGACCTTTGTGAAGAAAATACCACTGCTAGGAAATATTTTTCAATAATTGTGTAATTGTGCTCATAAGAAACCATTGTTCTTCTTATGTAGTAAGATTCTCTTTCTTTTCCTGTTTCATCATGTTGTGCTAGAAAATATCCAAGCGACATTTTTGTATCTAATACGTATAGTAGGAGAGGTTTCCCTGGTATGGGTGCCATTAAAATAGTGGATTTTCTAGGTACTCTTTGATCTGTTAAAATTTCTTTTCACACCCTTCATCCCATTTGAATGGTGTGCGTGTGAAAAGTGTCCAAGTACCTGCAAGCTGCAACACACACTTTATAATGAATCATTAAATGGTTAGCTTGTTAGAAAACATGAAAACCAAGATACAAAATGAATAAACTAACTGAAATCGACTCATTGCCTTCTAGTAGGAAGGAGTTTGAACTTTTCTCTCAGGTCAATGCAAAGTTCAGTGACCACCTATTCTAAATGAAGGATTTAAAGAAGCTAATGATTGATCTAGTATGAAAATCCAAGATTGATTCAAAGCTAATTAGATTGATTTTAAAGCACCAAATTGAATGTGATTGTTCTTTTAAAAATCCCAAATTGAAAGTGCTCTAAATTATGAAGTTTGCATGCAATTAAAACAATTAACAAAACTAAGTAATTGAAACTAAGAATGAAAAAATGCTTAAATGCTTGAATGCTAAAAATAGTATAATAACGATAATAAAATCTAGGTCCTTTGTGAAGGAAAATAGGTTCTCTTTTATAGAAATCTCTCTCGAATTGACGGTCAAAATTGATAGCCAAAGAGTGGACATGATTCAATCTGGGGAAGCACAATCCACGTGGAAAGAAGATGATTGGTCGAGAGTCAGTTGACTAAACTGAATGATCAGTTATTTTGGAAACTTTCAAAATCAGTTTTCAGTTAACAACTTTGTTTCCAAAATGAGAAAAGATAAGAATAAGTTAACTAAATAAAACATATTTGTTTCCAATTGAAAAATTAGTTAACTGAATAAAATAGTTTTGTTTCTGATTTGAAAATTGGTTAACTGAATAAAACATATTTGTTTCTAATTCGAGAATTAGTTAACTAAATTGATGACATCATATGCATTTCTAAAGATTTAAATGATTTTAAATGCACATTTCATTTTTATTAATTAATTTAATTCCTTTTTAAATTTTTTGACAATTTAGCAATTTTATTTAATTAATACATTAGAATATCAATTAAACCCTAGATCCCTAATCTCAATTGTTTATCAAGAAACCCTAATCTTGATTATTCTAAGTCCTAAATCAAATAGGCAATTTATCAAATTCAAGTTGATTTGACCTAAATCCTAGGTTCTAATTAATCACCATACTTGATTAATTAATTAATTCTTAAAAATACATTACATTGGCAAATAAACCTTAAGTTAATTATTTAATTGATATTCTAATATATTAATTAAATAAAATTGCTAACTTGTCAATCAAATCCAAAAAGGAATTAAATTAATTAATAAAAACAAAATGTGCATTTAAAATCATTTAAATCTTAAAAAATGCATATGATGACATCAATTTTAGTTAACTGATTCTCAAATTGGAAACAAATCTATTTTATTCAATTGACCAATTTTCAAATTGGAAACAAATCTATTTTTAATTAAATAAAATTGCTAAATTGTCAATAAAATTTAAAAATTAATTAAATTAATTAATGAAAACAAAATGTGCATTTAAAATCATTTAAATCTTTAAAAATGCATATGATGTCGTCAATTTCAGTTAACTGATTGTCTAATTGGAAACAAATATGTTTTATTTAGTTAACTAATTTTTGAATTGGAAACAATTTTTTTTTATTCAGTTAACTAATTTTCAAATTGGAAACAAATCTGTTTTATTCAGTTAACTTATTCTTATATTTTCTCATTTTGGAAACAAAGTTGTTAACTGAAAACTAATTTTGGAAGTTTCCAAAATAACTGATAAGTTAGTTCAGTTAACTGACTCTCTCGACCAATCATCTTCTTTACACATGGATTGTGCTTCCTCAGATCGAATCCTGTCCACTCTTTGGCTTTCAATCTCGACCATCAATTCGAGAGATATTTCTATAAAAGAGAACCTCTTTTCCTTCACAAAGGACCTAGATTTTATTATCGTTATTATACTATTTTTAGCATTCAAGAATTCAAGCATATTTGCATTCTTAGTTTCAATTACTTAGTTTTGTTAATTGTTTTAATTGCATACAAATTTCATAATATAGAGCACTTTCAATTTGGGCTTTTTAAAAGAACAATCACATTCAATTTGGTGCTTTAAAATTAATCTAATTAGCTTTGAATCAATCTTGCATTTGCATACTAGATCAATCATTTAGCTTCTTTAAATCATTCATTTAGAATAGGTGTAGTCACTGAACTTTGCAATGACCTGAGAGCAAAGTTCAAAATCCTGCCTACCAGAAGGCAATGAGTCAGTTTCAGTTAGTTTAATTCATTTTGTATCTTGGTTTTCATATTTTCTAACAAGTTAACCATTTAATGATTCATTCAAGTGTGTGTTGCAGCTTGCAGGTACTTGGACACTTTTCGCACGCACATTTATGGTGCCCACTGTGGGGCAAAAACTTCTATTATATCCCGTTTCTCTTTCTTTTTCAGATTTCGGACATTCTAATGCAGGAGCATCTGAGGGTCATAAATTTTGACTTGGATGTGGGTTTTGGCTGAAATTTTACAGGCAATTACGTGAGAAAGAGTTATTTGGATTTTCAATAGAGCTCAGCTTGGTTGGTGGCCATTTCAAATTTTTTTCAGAAGCCATAAATATCATATTGGCCTCCAAAATTAGCTTTTTGTGTTTTTTTTTCCAGTTTTTAGAAAGTTGTCCTTTGTAATAAACTCAAAATCATGTTTCTGATTTTTGTGGATTTGTTGGCAATTCATCTTGCCTTAGTTGGGGGCTTTTCTTGGGAAAAATTGGGATTCGTAGGATGGGTTTTGAAAATTACCAAAAATGGAAAAATATGATTTTCCCAAAAATCTGCCAAATATGGTAATTTTTGGAATTGTAATAAGTGGTAGTTTTCTTTCATTGTAGAGGTACATTAAGTTGGAGAAGATTGTGTTGTTGTGTAACTCGCATGATTTCATGCATTTTTACATTAAAAACTATATGCTTTTCTTGGTTTTATGATATTAACGAGTTTCATGATTGTTGTTTTGTGGTTGTTTTTCCAACTTGTAGCATAACTGTGGTTTGCATGATGTTTTGAAAGAAGACAATAAACAAAATAATGATGCTTTGTCCTGTAGGTTTCCATGTTCGTAGATCAACCAAACATTTTGTGTGTTTTCTTGTTTTTATTAACTAGGAACCCACATGCAAGGCATTTTAAAATGAACTTTTGTTTTGAATTTTAGGGATGGAAAGAATGTCAGGAAATTATGATCTCACCCTTCTAGGGATGATAACAAAATCCAGAAAAATTGTTTTCATTTTTTGTTTAATATTTTCTTAACTTTAGAGGGCCTATCAAAGTGGGAAAAAGTACTCACCCTTAGAGAACAACCCAAGTGGGAACGAGCTAACACCAAACTTCTTTGACTCATTATAATCAAATGCTTCCTTGAGACCAAAGTATCAGAAGATAAGTGGCATTTGAGCTTATACTTGGCTCTTGCATAACACAAAGTAGGGCCTTTGGGTCTCAATCACGTATAGTGACTTCTTGTGCTAAGGTTCTCTGTGAGGTTAGCAGCCTCAATCGCGCTTGCATGCACGAACACATAGGATACACTTAAACGAAGACCCGTACTAAAATTTTTTTTAGAATAGTGGCCAAAATCCTTTCTACTTTTTGATATGGGCATTGTGAGATGTGCATGCTTAAGAAACCTCTCATGTACCCCTCTTGTTGAGACAATAAATTTATCAGTATCTATGGATCTTGAGAAATTTGAAGCTTGGTAGGCCCGAGAACTATGTGTCGTGGAGGGGAGCCAGTGCTGCCTGCAAGCTTCTAACTATCCGATTTGAATGGGTATTTTATTGTAAGAGGATTCAAGAAAGTATTTTCCATTTCTAGCCACCTAGGTATAGGGTTTTATTTCTATGCTTGACTTTATAATCTCTTCATGATGTGTCTAGCGTGAGTGAAAACACCAAAACAAAAAATGAAATGAACGACGATTCAAAAACTGCACTTTTTAGGTGTTAAACTGTACATGCTCATACGAGATCTCTACATCTAGTGTCAAAATTTTGGAAATCTATTAATTTTCTATCCAAATTTGTCTTCCATTGCGCTCGTTCTATTTGGATTTTCTCAAATATGTTCTTTCACAACGTTACTACTAGTTTTTCTTTGACTGCAATATGTTGACAGTCTGACTTGTTGTTGCCTCGAGGTCTGATTTTGTTGTGCTGGTCCAAGTGATCTGTTATCTATTTTGATTCAATCATATTTGTCTACCTTGTCTGTATCCTGAGTTGCGAGAGCAGGTTCGTTACCCTTGACTCAAGATCAGAGTCATTGCTATCTCTCTCAGTTGGACATTATATCTTTTGTCTTTTGGTCTTGGACTTAGTCAGCACTTTAGATATCACTTCAGCACCTGTCAGGCAATCAATTGATTCATCATACATTCTCTTCAATCTTCTAAGAATGTGCATCAAGATAATCTTACAATGTCTAAAAGAAAATGAGCTAAACCTTATGGTTCTAATAATGAGAAAGAAGAGATTCTTATAGCAGCTATATAAAAAAAATTCAAAATTTGAAATATGAAATCCAAAAATTAAAGGGGAAAAAGAATACACCATCCAACAAGTCCTCATTAAGATAAATCTTTCATTTTCTCTATGATCATAATCCATCCATACTTCCCTTTTCTTCAAACAAAGAGGCATCTAAGCACAACAAACCCATCTTTTATCATGAACAACTTCATGACCATCATACCTTTAATCAAGAGAGTGGATCCAAATCCCTAAAAGCTGCTGAAAACACCACGAAGTCTCCCTCCAAAGGAGTTAGCAACCTCATGAAATAAAAACCTTGGGTTAAACGCAAGAGGGACTTCACTCATTTGGGACAATCTTATGAATCAACATTGGAAGAACTTCTTGAGCATGATCTCATCACATTACCTCAAGTCACATCACGTGGATTAAAATTTTTGCATACCTATTGTGCATATCATTGACACAATGAGCATAAAACTTCACCATTCATGGAGTTGAAACATAAAATCCAAGATCTCATAGATGATGGCATAATCGAATTGGAAAATCCTAATTATTCATCTAATCTCAAGCATGATCAATATAAAAAATACATGTCTAGCAATAGTTCACATATCACATCCACTTCTTCCACCATTCCTCCATCTCCTAAAGCGTCAAAACCAGCCACACCATCTCTATCAAATAATAAGTCTAATGATGACTATGTCTAGCCTCAAGGACTACTTCTAAAAGAGATCCAAGCTAATCAACATAACGTTGTAAGTCTTTCTTAGGCTTCAAATATCATAGACCCAAAGCATCCATGTGCTTCAACACTTATCATGCCTACTCAAAATGATACTCCGTTAGCCTTTTAAGAATCCCACATGCAGATCAAAACCCCTACCTCATCCTTAGGAGTGGCTCCATGTCAAGAGGGCAATCCACAGTGTGAAGAAACAAATATCAGTAATGATCAAGATCAAGTCACCATCCATCCTTATCCAATGGTTGACCAAAGTCACATATCTCAAGAGTCTCATGATGGTTTTATCACCCCCTTCCATTTCTTCCAAGAAGATAGCCCTCCATCTCCCAAGCAAGATCAAGATATCCTTTCCACCATCTCTAATGACCCTATTAAAAATCAAGAGCAAAGTACCCTTTATACACCATCTAAAGATCTGTGTCAATATCAGAGTATTCTGTCATCCCCTTGTCATAATATTCTATATATACCTAAGAAAACCATCATTCCTCTAAATCCCTAGCATAACAATAAATCCCTTCAAGCTTCAGTTGCTCCTATGAAAGCTACTCATGCACATATTTATATAAATATAAATTCTAAAGAGAAGAGCCTTGGTCATCCAGTTCACTCTCCAGATGTTAGTATCCCTTCCACACCTTATCTCCCTCCATTTTCATGTAGGCAACAACCTTCTTCATCCTTAAAATCCATCCTTTGTCCTGATATCCCAAAGTTGAAGCCTTCAAACCTTCCATCTATATTGAGTCCTTATATCCCTCCATCCAACATGCCTATAACTACTACTTTGTCATTCACTTACCCTATCCCCTATCAAGATCAACAAAGACATGAATCCTTTAATTCTCCCTATCAACCCATCAATATGAACCATCCATATCGGTCATATTCATCCAAAATTCCCAAGTCTTTTGGAAGCAATTTGGATGTGCAATGAAAAAATCACAAATACAACAATCCACTTACATATGAAGATCACTATGTCTACTCTAATCGACATGTGATTAAAAATAAAAATGAAATATTCAAGAGACCACAAGGGTCCACTAAGCAAAGAATAAAATCAAAGAAAATGTGGGTTCCTAAATCCATCATGGAAGAATTGCATCCTAAATCATCCAAAAGTAAAGGAAAAGAAAAATTTATGTGGATTCCCAAGTCTCTCTTAAAAGACTTGAACAAAAAGGAAAAGTCAGAGTTGGCATCCAAGCTTCTAAAGTCCTCCACTTCATCTCCATCTAAACATCTCCCATCTCCTAACTCTGTTTTGGGTCCTCATGTCCCAAAATACATTACATTGAATACTTCACCCTCTTCTCCATCCATCTTGGGTCCCTGTGTACAAAGTTCCATATCCACTCATACATCAAAGCCTCAACCTATTCCATCCATTTTTCCTCCATCCATCCACTGCCCTTCAAGGTGTGTGTCAATTTTGATCTTATCACCATTTCCATCTACCTCTACACAAATATTTCAATACCCTATCCAATATCCCACACCTACCTACTACCCATCCATCTCATATCCTTCCATTCCTCTTATCCAATCCATCACATAAATCCTTGGCTACCATCTCCCTTATCCTCCATTTTATTCCCTACCATCACCCTATCAACATCTTTGAGCAAACTTTTAGTGGCCTTGGCCCATCATGGCATATCTTCAAATGAGAACTATCCAAAGAGAAAGAATCTTAAGTTCCTCCATAAAATCAAAAGTACAAAAAAAGAAAAGAAAAGAAAAGAAAAGAAAAAAATGAAAAAAGAAAAAAAGTGCTTTGGTGAAAAACTGGTAAACAGGCACCTTGGTAGCAAAAGTAAAGAGAAATATATCCATCCTATGGTGAAAAATACTTCTTGTGGTGCCTTGGATAAGTACCATGATGAAAACCTGGCAAACATGCATCATGCGTAATTCCTCATGCTTGCACTCTTCACTTGGGGGCAAGTTCCTTCCATGTCATCTTATCCATCATATCTTACATCCATCTAGCCCATGAGCATCCATGTTCCTTATGATGATCTTGACAATATTGAGCCTATGCATGAGCACACATGTATTGTGAAATTTATTATCCTTTCCATCAATCTATTCACTTGCTCTCATCCATGGTACCCTATCATGATCTTCCTTATCCCAAGTCAATAATCACTATCTATAAGCATCATTTTCACTAATCCCAAACCATTCACTTATACCTCCACCACCCCTTATCTCGATCATGTTATCCTATCACTATCCTCTCTAATTGACCCCTTGGTCTTGATCAAAATGAGGAATGAGAAAAATACAAAATAGTTTCTCAAAAAATTCTTGACATGTCCATTCTTTTGGACCACACGCTTTTCATGATGTTAGGTCATTATCATATATGCTATCTGGAACCGTGTCATTAGTTTCCATTGCTTTTCCAAAACATGCTTCACATGCTATATTCCCTTTTATTAGCTTGGGTAATCTTGAGGAGACTGTCCTTGAAGGTTGCATTCACCCTCTTCATCCACCATTGTCTATTCGCCTCATCCATCAAATTTCTAATCAATATTTTATGTTCTATACCTTGCTAGACATTAGGGGCAAACCAATGTGATCTTTCTTGAGAATGAGTGATCTCTAAAAATACATAAAAGCAAAAAAATTCCAAAAATCAACCAACAACATCCCGAGCAATCTATAATGGTGACTTTGTTAAATCCAACATACTATTAGAGGATGAAAAAGAAGAACAAGCCGTTTTGGAATGGCTATATAAGGAGCCTAAAAACAATGAGATAAATCAATGTGAAATATCCCCAGAAACATATGGAGTGGGGTATGAACTAGCTTGAAAAATGGGTTATTCAAGAAAGGGACTCATTGGATGTAATCAGAATGGAATCTGAGAACTAGTCTCTATTGAATTTCGACGAGCTAGGGACACAACTGGTCTAGGGTTCTTATCAAGGAAAGAACAAAGAGAAAAAAAATTTCCTAGATAAGGAAAGATGCATCAGGCTCATCTAGATAAAGAAGAATAGAATACAACATAACAAAGCACTGACACACCCACTCACAAGTGGGATGATTTTGATGAGGAAAATGTATATTGTTGTCCTATTCCTCCCAATATCCTGGCTCTTCTCTTTGAAGAAGAAACACCACAGGTCAACACTACTGAATAGCATATTCTAGAAGAATCACCAATGGCTTCTGATTAGTAAGAGACTAGTACATCTAAAAAATATCTAGATACAAAAGAAGGAAATCTAAAAATAGAAGAGTTCTTAGATAGATCTCATCCAAATTGGGGGCAACGAGTGGAATTCACTCATGTACTAAATATGGTTGATTACGCTGAAACGGACTCTCACAAGTATGAGTTCGATACTTTGTCAGAAGAGACTCAAGACAATGAGGTGGATATTGTACAATAGTACATAACTCCATTTGAGGTAGGTGAAGGTTTAGGGTCTGGGTCTGACGAGTTAGATCCTCTAATCCCTGACATGGGCTTTGAAAATGTCGTTAGGGATCTTGCTGATTTAAACACATTTATATAGGGTACTGATTTAGTTCTCTATGTGATGGTCCAGGTTTATGATGAACATATTGTGAATACCCTCAAACCTGTCGATTCATTACCCCTTCTACATCCTGAACTCATTGACTGGGATTTGCAAACACAACCTTTAAACATCCCTACATTCCCTAATGAGTATGTACTATCATGCTACTTGAACGTTGTTGAACCTGTGACTTCTTTCACCAGCGAACCTAGCGTGAATATGACTAAAATGGATATCATGTACCTCAGTTGTAAAATTAAAATGAAAAAGAAAAGGAGTTCTGAAGATGAAAACCACATTGTGACGATTTTAAAACACAAAATAGTCAAAAGAAAAGACACATCTGATGGTGAAAACCTCTCTAAGGTGCCAAAGAATGGGGTACTTGATATCCTACCTAGTCACTTCCAAGAGTGGTCATCAGTATTGATTGAACTGATGCAACCTGTGAACATTGGGACAGAGGAAAATCTACACATCATCCATGTGGCACAATCTTTATCAACAACAAAGCTAAGAGAACTCACTGAATTCTTTAAAGAAACAAAAATCAACTTTGCATGGAGTTACTTAGACATGACTGGTTTGGATACAGATCTGATCATGCCCCATCTCTCTATCGCACCAGGAGTCAAACTAGTAAAATAGAAGCTCCAAAAAATGCATCCTCACAATGCTCTGTTGATTAAGCCTAAATTGGAAATGTTACTAAAAGTTGGATTCATTCAAGCTATTGATTATGCCGAGTGGATTTCAAACATTGTACCAGTACCCAAACCACACAAATCTATCCGAGTGTGTATAGACTTCAGGGACCTAAACAAGGCTTGTCCAAAGGATGAATTTCCTTTGCCTAACATCGACTATGGACATGAAAAATGGGTATGAAATGTACTCCCTCATGGATGGATTCTCTGGATATAACCAGATTAAGATTGCTCCAGAAGATAAGGAAAAGACAGATTTCACATGTGCTTCGGACACCTTGTGCTAGAACATTATGCCTTTCAGACTGAAATATGCAGGAGCTACTTATCAAAGGGCTGGCAAAACAATCTTCCACAACATGATGTAAAAAAATATGGAAGATTATGTGGATGACACACTGGTTAAAACTATGGAAAGATCCACACACCTACAATATTTGGGTAAATTCCTTGATAGAATGGAGCAGTTCAAGCTTTGACTAAACCCAAAGAAGTGTGCTTTCGGGGTAAGCTCTGGAAAATTGTTGGGTTACATTTTTTTAGCAAAAGGGATTGAGATAGATCCTGCAAAGGTGCAAGCACTCCTAGATATGTTTCCACCTAAAAAAATTAGTTAGATCAGGACACTACAAGGAAGAATTTAGTACATCAGGAGATTTATCTCACAATTAGCACACAAATCCAAACCATTCTTGAAAACTCTACGTAAGGGAGTCACATATGAATGGGATGAAGAATGCAAAAATAACTTTGATCAAATAAAATAATACCTAGCTAACCCACTGGTATTGATGCCTCCTATGCTAGGAAAACCATTAATCTTGTATATATCTGAAATGACAACATCACTAGGTGCACTTTTGGCACAAGAAGACGAAGACAAGAAAGAACGATCCATCTACTACATCAGTAGAACCTTGGTCTCTTATGAGATGAACTATTCATTAATAGAGAAATCTTGTCTCACAGTTGTATTTTCATCTCACAAATTGAGACATTATATGTTAGCACATTCCACAAACCTGGTTGCAAAGATCGATGCACTGAAATATCTTTTGAGTAAGGCAACTTTGAATGAAAGACTAGCTAAATGTGTCATCATCCTTAGTGAGTTTGAAATTGAATACATTGAGTAGAAAGAAATTAAATTAAAATACATTGTAGATCAACTAGTTGACGCTCCATTACAATATAATTTCCTAATCAACACTGAATTTCCAGATGGTTCCATTTTGCACATAACACACAGGTTATGGAAAATGTTCTTCGATGGATCTTTTACACAACTAGGTTCAAGTGTAGGTGTCTTATTCATAAAACCTCAAAGATATTCCATACCATAGGCATACAAGTTGTTTTTCCCTTATACAAATAACATTTTTGAATATGAAGCCTTGGTTAATGGAATCAAATTGACAATTGAATGGAACATATCAGAGCTCCACATCTATGGTGACTCCTAGCTGATCATCAACCAAACCAATGATATTTACCAAACAAAGGATGATAAAATCATGCCTTATAAGAGAATGGTTTATAAATTTAAAAAATATTTTACCCACATCACATTTCAGCAGGTCCCAAGGACACAGAATAGAGCTGCTGATGTCATGGCTACATTAGCATCCTCACAACTGCAAGAGGAAGACTTCCGCTATGATTTCCTAGTGGAAGTACTTCATTTCCCTGCTTACAATTCCACTGATTCCCACATGGTCTATTCTATCATAGGATAAGAGTCATCCTGATACAAACATGTCTATGCCTACCTTTACCATCAGGTCATCACTAATGTGATTACCCACAATGAATGCCAACACCTTATCTGAAATACCTCACAGTATATTCTCATAACTGACAATATTTATAGACGAGGACTAGATGTTACTTTTCTTAGGTGTCTAGAAAAAGAGGAGTCTAAACATGCATTGGCTGAGGTCCATGATGGTATTTGTGGTTCTCACTCTAATAGTCTGACTTTATCCCGAAAACTGCTAAGAGTGGGGTACTACTGGCTAGATATGGAAAAAGAGGCAGTAAGATATGCAAAAATGTATAAGAAATTCCAACTGCATGGCAATCTTATACATTCTCTAGCAAGGGAACTGATTCCCTTTATCACACACTGGCCCTTCCAACAATGGGCATTTGACCTTATCGATCAGATACACCCATCTTCTTCTAATGGGCACAAATTCATCATCACTGCCACTGAGTATTTCACCAAGTGGGTAGAGGTGGTCCCACTAATCAAAGCTACAGGCTAGTAGGTGGCCTTATTTATTCTGAATCACATTATTTGTAGATATGCCATTCGTTCATGGTGTAGGAGCACCCTCAAATCCATCAAGTTTAAGAACACCAATGGATACAAAATTAAAGGGTTAGATTACTGATTAGATCTAGGATCCAAAGCTTTACAATAAGTCCTACTTGTGAGAGAAGGAGACACTAGGTATTGTTATAAGCCTAAGTTGTCTACCTTAGTCAATTTTGGACAAAAAATGGGTAGGATGGGTTAGAAAAGTCTAGAACCCTTAAAGAAGGTCCAAAATGTTCAAATAACCTCTTTAATGTCTTTAGTGGAGTCTAGGAGTCAAATTTTGCAAGGATTAGCACATTTGACAACTTTTGTCAAAAGTTGTCAATGTTGTCATTTTGCATAATGCAACTTTTGGTTGAAAAGTTGCAACTTTTGAATTCCAATGTTCACAACCACCTTTGTCGGTTGGAAATAATTGGAAAATGTATTAGAAGGTTGAAAAACCTTACTCCAAGGTTGGAGTGAACCTATTGTAGAATTTTATGTTTCTGATCAATAAAATCAACCATTTTCTTTGTAATTTTGACTGTATTTTGAGTTATACAGATTGGTACGAATCCCAATGCACCACTAAAGGACCCCAAAATTTTTCCTAGAGTCTTACCTAAATTTTGCAACTGGTTTTAAGTCTTGAAGTGGAGGGGATCAAAATTTATAGTATTTTGATCGCTCACTGGTCACAGGAAGGCCCTACCTAAGGTTTTGAAAGAAAAGTCCTCTTTCCTGGAGATTCGACCATGGAAAAATAATAAGCCTTTGTGGAAAGAAGGTATTGAGGATTTACTATAATATTTTTGTGGTCTCAGATCAGGAGGAGATCGATGGAAGGAGAAATGATTAAACCCTCTGGACAAGCATCTCAATGTGACTGCATAGAGTTTTGTATTTGAAGCACAACTCAGCCCAGGGGTAAAATGAATACTTGAAACCAAGGATTTAGAGGTTTATTGTAGTCCTACACATGTCCCAATAGTTTTGGTTGGGAATTAAGATCAACTTAAGAAACTTTCTTTGTAAATGGAGACCTAATTATTTATTAGGCCTGGGAGAGATTTGTGTGCTCAAGGAGTTGGGTGATTGGTCATAGGCCCTAACTTGGAGGGTATTGAGGGTGAGTGGTTTCAAACATCTGAGGGTGACAAAGACTTGGTTTGGTGGACTTCCAAGTAAGTTTCTAATTGAAATCCATTTTTGTTCCTTGTAGCCTTTTGTAGACCTTGATGTTTTGATAGTGTCTTGAGAGTGAATTGGTGTGGGATTTGTCTTTCATAGCATCTAAAAAAAGTGTATAGCCTTCATGAAACCCTATTCCATCCCTTAATTGTGGGTTCTATTTGTGGCTTAATAGTGCCTTAAGGGTATTGAACACTAGTGGAATTATCTAGTCTTGTGTGTGTGGGTTTTGGGAACTCTGTCAGAGCCCTAGATTGTATGGTTGTTGGATAAGGTCTTGAACCTTGTGTGATCCTTTTATATATTTTGGGGATCTTCTCCACTTCAACCATTATAACCGATAATGGAGGGTATTTCAAAAATGCCAATATTGAAGAACTTTGTGAAAATTTCAAGATTAAACAACACCGCTCTTCCATTTATTATCCACAGGGCAATGGACAGGATGAGGCCTCCAACAAAAAATTTCTAAAAATATTGCACCGTACTATGAATAAATCTGGATGGGATTGGAATCTGGAGATCAATACCGCACTATGGGCATATAGAAGGAGTATTAGAACACCTATTGTGGCAACCCCCTTTGCTCTTGTCTATGGATCAGAAGTAATACTACCCATATAAGTAGAACTCCCATCTCTGAGGGTTTCTCTATGAAGACTTATCACATATGAAGATCACAGAGTCTCAAGGATGCCAAATTGGAATTGTTGGATGAAATTCATCAAGTGGCATTCGATCACCTCAGATCTTACCAGAAAAGAATGTCTAGAGGTTATAATAAAAAGGTCAAACCAAGATAACTTCAGGTTGGAGACCTAGTGGGCCAGTAGTATCTCATTCTGATGATCTTCTTTTCCAAACTATTTTCACCTGCATGGGCCCCACAAATTCCCTTATGTACCTTGTACAAGGCTCTCTCAGATTCCATGGAAGTGAGACATCATAAAATCATTCCATTTAGACTTCCTCTATATAAAGTATTAGAGAGAAGGGTGTACCTAGAGGCTTGTCAGATGAGGGACTTCTTTTGGTTTCTAGACAGGTCAGCTGGTAGGGTACTATTTTGGAGGTAATCATATACCTCATGGTGCCATGGGGGATCATGACCAACAAGGATGGATGTTGACTATGCTATCAGAGCTTTATATGCCAATGTCATTATTTGTTCTACCACAAATTGGAATCTGGTTTCATTACCTAGAATGTCAAGAAAGGATGTTATAGTAGCCATCACATTCGCTACTTTATTTTGAACCCTTGGAACCTTTTCAAATATAATGAAATTAAAATAAGCTCACGGCTTGTCCATCAGCTCTCTATATGGGATCAATTTCTTGTCTTTTTTCATGTAGTCATTGTTGAGTTGACTGGTGACTAATTGGGAATTGCCATTGAGTCTTAGGTTATTTATCCTCCATTGTATACTTTTCTTCAATCCGATGACCAAAATTCATACTCAACTATGTTTTTTGTGCATGGAAAGTTGAGTTGGAAAGACTTATGAATTGCATCATTATGTGGAGTAATGAGTACTATCCATGCTCCCATGCCATGGTTTGTATATGACCCATTGAAGATTAGTTGCCATACCTTTATTGTTGGTTGTACTATGAGGATCGATTCATTTGAATAGTCAGACACTATAGGCTGATGATCTTGTATTGGTGCCTCTGCTAGTTGATCTACAATTACTTGTCCTTTGATAGCCTTTCGATCTACGTACTCTATGTCAAATTCACGTAAGACCATAACCCATTTGGTGAGCTATCTTATTAGTGCTTCTTTACTCAATAAGTACTTCAATGGATCTATGTGTGCTATGAGTTTTTTCTAATGACTCAACATGCAGTGTCTTAACTTTTGGGAAGAAAAGACAACTGTGAGACATGACTTTTCAATTGTTGAATAATTTAGCTCATAGCTCACCAGTGTTTTCCTGAGGTAGTAAATGGCTCTTTCCTTGCCCTGGTCATCATTTTGTTCTAAGAGAACACCTATTGTTGACTCTATTGCTGAGATATATAAGAGGAGTATCCTACCTTGAATGGGTGACACCAATATAGGGGACTTCAATAGATAATCATTGAAGGTTTGAAATGCTTGCTTGCATTGTTCTGTCCATATAAAGATCACATCTTTATGCAATAGGTGATGGAATGGGTGAAACTTGTCTACCAGTTGGGCGATGAATCACCTGATAGATTACAGTCTACCTTGTAGACCCATAGTTTCCTCAGATTAGTTGGTGGTGGAATGTCAAGGATGGCCTTGACCTTTTCTAGGTCCACTTCGATTCCTCTATGTGATACAATGAATCCAATGATCTTTCCAGCAGTAACTCTGAATGCACACTTCTTTGGATTGAGTCTGACCTTGTACTCCTACATTCAATCAAATATCAGGCCCAGAACTTTTAGGTGAGTTTCCCTAAGCATTGATTTGGCTAGTATGTCATCGAAATAGTCTTCCATTGTTTTATGAATTAGATCTTGAAAGATCATGGTCATTTCCCTTTAATAAGTTTCACCTTCATTTTTTAGGCCAAATGGTATCACATTCCAATAGTTAATTCCATAAGCACATGTGAATGTTGTCTTGTGTTGGTCCTTTGGCACAATCTTGATTTGGTTATATCCAGAGAAACCATTCATGAGTGACAAAATTTGGTGTCCTACTGTCAAGTCAACTATCATGTCAATGTTTGGTAGAGGAAAATCATCCTTGGGACAAGCCTTGTTCAAATCTCTAAAATATGTGCATATACGGATTTGACCATTGTGTTTGGTTACTAGCACTAGATTAGATATATGATCTGCATATGGAACTGGTCTTATGAATCCTACATCTAGGAGTTTCTTCAATTTTACTTTGACAAGTAAAGTGATGTGCGGATTCATCTTTCTCAATCTTTGTTTAACCAATTTTGCATTTGGAAACAATGAAAAATGACGTAGCACTAGCTCTGGATCCAAACCTTGCATGTTTGCATAAGACCATGTGAAGTTGATTTGTCTTTCCTTGAAGAAACTAATGAACCCTTCTCTTTCCTCTGGTGTAAGAGATTTAGCCAAATAGATATGTTTAGGGTCCTTTTCATCCCCTATATTGACTTTCTTTGTTTCTTCTGCTAGTAACACTGACTTTTCTTCTATTAAGGGGAGGAGTTCCAGCTTTCCATCCCCTGGTGCCTCAGAGAGGTTTTCACCAGAAGATAATTCCTTTATTTTTCTTTTTTATGGTCAAAAAGTGCCTTGCATTTTTCACTTACTGACTGTTCTTTTTTTCTTTTGATTTTTCTTTTGCGACTGGAAATAGGAGCCTCCTCCCCAAAGTATGCCGATCTATCTAGGTTAAAAGAGAATCCTTGTTTTTGGTCTTCTGAGGGTATGCCTTCTATAAGTCCCATGAAGTCTGCGATAGCTTAATCATTCTCAAAAATATCTATGTCAAATTGTCCTTGTTGGTCCCATTCTATTAGTTCAGGGTAGACTAGACAAAGGTCTACGTGGGGAGATGACTCTGTTTGGGTAAAAGGAACTTCGGAGATAGTTCTAAAAAACTCAGAATGGGATATGGACACACCACCTAAGGAATTGGCATCGATATGTTTATCGATACAGGGTTGGTCTTCTATGGTCATTTGGTCAAACATTTCTTCAAGGAGTATGGTGCTGACGGATCGAGGGGAATAGTCAAGGATGAATGACTCGAAATTACGAAGGGATAACCACTCATACTCATGGGGATCATTCACGCTAGAATTCTTGTTAGATGTCTCAATTTTTGCATCATCCTAGATAGCCTGATTAAGGTTCAATTGGGAATTAAAGGTTTCCACTTTCGATGACAATAACCGCTAGAGTATACTGTTGATTAGGGCATGTTCCATATTTTTCCCCTGGTTTAATTCTAGAATTTGTTCCTAGTCTATGGGTATATCTCGGATGGTTGTAATGGTTCTATTTTTTCCATAGCCTAACCCTCTTTTGCTTCTTTGGTTTGGCGGTAAAGTTAGTTCCATTAAGCCTTGTTGTCTTTCCCCCAGACCAAACTTGCCATCATATCCAAATTTTTGCAACATAATGAAACCAACCCCATATTTTGACAAAGGTATATGTGCTTCAGGTGTCTCTTAAGAGTCTTTATACAACCAAGTTTTTATGTCCGGATCGAAGGGGTTTTCTTCAGCTATGTCTCCCCATGTGACAAATGTGGTTGGTGGAAAATTAAATAGCACTGGTTCTAGAGTTTCATGTGTTTCTGTCAATCAAGGCATGCCATATGATTTGGGATTTTGAGGCATGTTAGTGATGGTAAAATCTGCCTCATAGATATACTCACCACACCCTTTGTCTTTGATTGATATCTTACATGTGTTTCTTTGTATGTCTTTAGGAGCAAAATCAAAGGCAAAAGGAATGCTTGCCTCTTGATTTGAAGGCACTTGATTATATGTACTACTTCTTATGGTGTTTTAGCATTGGAATGGGTTGGAATCTCCTTCAATAATTATCTCTTCCATTTGGTATGGGAATTTGATGCACTGGTGATAATTTGAAGGGACGACTTTCGTCTCATGTATCCATGGCCTCCTAAGAAACATGTTGTATCCCAATTCAAGGTCTAGGATCTGAATGGGGGTGTCCTTTATTACTAGCCCTATCCTAACTGGTAGAATGAGGATACCTTTCGCTAATATTACCTCTTCATCACATGCCCTGATATTTATCCTCCTAGTGACATCAATGCTAGATTCTGAATAGCCTAATGTTTTTATCACTTTTAGAGTACATATGTTTAACCCATCCCTTCCATCAATGAGGACTCTTTGGATTGTTTTTTTATGCACTTGGATAAGCAGATGCAAAGGATCATTATGCAGAGGTTTGTGTGGTGACACATCATGGTCTATAAAGGTAGCACGCCTGTTGGCAGTGATGTAGTTGACCATGGTTTGGAAATTCTCTGCAGTTATGTCCCGTGGGACTACTACATTTTGAAGGGCTTGATCCAGAGCTTGCTTATGCTTTGGGGATATGCACAATAGGTCAAACATGGAGATCTAGGTAGGTCTGTGCTTTAGCTGATCCACTAAGGTAGTTTTTGGATTGGAAGTTGTAGTGGGATTAGATGGTGGAGTTGAGGTGGAAGGCATTCCTTACAAAACAACCTTAGAACATTGTGTTGTGACAACACATTTGGCATTGGGATCTCTGATAGTAATCATAGCAACTTGGCTATATGAAGGATTAATGAAATTTATGGTGCTATCAAAGTTGGAATTGGTATAGTTCACTTGCTTAGACTATCCACCAAACGTTGAGGCTTTCACTTTATTATGATCATGAAATGTGTCATTGAAGATAGTGTGATCAGTTGTACCCTTGGATTGGGTATATGTGACATCGATAATCCCTTGGTTGATTAGATCTTGTATGGCATTTTAAATTGGTAGCAGTTGGATGTCTTGTGTCTGTTTACCTGATGATACTCACAAAAGTCATTATCATTCCACCACTTGGGTTTCACAACACCATGTCTGTACTCTCTGATTTTGGGTCGAGTGATATTATTGGTTTGAATCAACTTTTTCAATGCTGACTCTATCGACTCTCCTAATGGTGTGTAGTCGTGTTTAGGAAAGGAAAAAATTTGTGGGCATTGTGCATTGGGTTGGTTGTTGGACACAATTGTTGCTTGAACAGTGGGTGTTTGAATTTGAGTATTTGCCTACTGAGTGTGCACCATAGGTTTTTGATTTGTCATGGGTGCTCCTTGTAGTGAAACTTTAGGCTAAGTATAGTTGACTGTTTTGATGTCAATGACACCATCATTGGTAAAATTCTTGTTCTTATTCCACCTTTTGGCATTATCCATTTCATTCTTGTCGGTGTTCATTTGGGTAGGATCTGCAAGGATTCCTCTCTTGACCAAGTTTTTCTCACATCGAACTCCTTGTTCAATGAGTTTTTTGAAATTTGGAGAGAGCTCCAACTCTATTGTGAATGACATATATGGGATTAGATTGTCAATGAAAATGACTATTAGGTCTTGTTCAGGCACATCATACATTATTATGTTTACAGTGTTACTCCATCTTTGTAAGAATTTAACAAAGGATTCACCATCTTTTTTCTTAATATCACAGAGGTCCTTGATACTTACCTTGCAGTCAAAGTTATGATGGAAATGAGCAATAAATTTTTTGGCCAATTCTCCCCAAGAATGAATGTCATGGGATATGTGTGAGAACCATTCCATTGTTGGTCTGGCTAGACTCTGTGGAAACAGTCACATTAGGTAAGTTTCATCATGTACAACCTTAATGCAGCTAGCAAAGTTTTCTGTGATATGCTCTAGAAGACTTGTACTACCTCTGTATTTGTCAAATTTTGGTACCGAGAAGTGAGTTAGAAATGGAGACATGTGTAATGAGTGATCAAATGGGTATGGGTACAAGTCCTCTGCTATGTAAGACTTGGTTTTCCCCTGATTTTGCGTGTCCATCATTTGCATTTGTAGATTCTACACTTGTTGTATCAACATGTCTGTTGGAGATTGAGTAACATTCTCGACATTGAATCTTTGTGTCATGGTAGGTATAAGGCTTTGCCTTTGTGTCCCTTGTGTTGGGACATATGATCTCCTTGGGGCTTGGTATTGATTTCCCAATGTGTGATTTTGATATTGGGGAATTTGATTGATCCAAGATTGGTGTTGTTTTTATTCTTGGGATACCTTTCGGAATAAAGGTGTAGCCTTTGGTGGATGTTGACTGAATGTTGAACCCACATAGATTGATCCATGTGGGAGCGAAGTATTAAGTCCAAAGCTAGTAGGGATAGACTACAATGTCTAAGTAGTCACAAATGGGTTATTGCTTGTTTGGGGAATTGTTGACACAACTTGAGTGCTTGATGTAAAATTCCATGAGGTTGATGCTTGAGATAAAATGGTAACCAGGGGTCCCTCAGTTGGGAGCACATTATGTATTAGGTGGATGATGTACTATCTTGATTGGCAGAGCTAGTTTGGGTTTACATAGTCTACACTGATGTCATGGTCATTGATGATGGCAGAGACAAAACTTGAGATGTCATACGATCCATTTGAGAGGTTAGATTTGTTCTTTGTCTTTCTAGTGGGTTCTCGGGCCATATTTTTGATACATTGAATTCAGCGGGGAGCTTGACTCCCTTTTTTATCAACATGGCTAGAAATATTTTAGGGTTTCTTTCCACAACAACATCAACTACTTGTGCAGAATAGGAATCTTTCTCTATGTCTTTAAGCTCTTCCCCTGTAACATCTTGAAATTTAGTTGGTCTACGGGAACCTTGAGGAATAGTAGGTGCATTCTCAATTTAGAGAGCGGGATTAGTGTTTCTGAATGGGTAGTCCTCTCGCTCTTTTTCCCATAGGGGAAATTGGTTAATATAGGATTCATCGGGTTGGGTTCTATCCTTTGACCTAGTATAAGGTCCTCCATAGGGTGTGAAAGACATGGTGTTATCCATGTTTTGAACTAAAATGAGTGATATAAAGAAAACAAAAAGGGACAACTCTCAAGGAGAGTCCGAGTACCTATTTTGACAAGGGTAATTCTAGGAACAGATTTTGACTTCTATTGATCTGAGAGATTGGTGATGTAAGTTATTAATTCAGAATATTGCCTTAGATGAGACAAAGTTTCTGATAAAGATTGATGAAGTTGAGATAATGGGATCAAGATAATCTAATATGAACTTTTGAACTATCAATGGTAAAAAATAGTTGAACTGTCAAAGAGGGATGATCCTAGATGTTTTGAGATTCACACATATTATTCGTTATTTCCTGGGATGTGTACACTGACCTTTCACATGAAATGGGGAATATTTTCCAAGGTTTCAGACTGATAAAGAAATGCAGAGTGCTGATAGAGGAATCCAAATTTGCTGATAGAATAAATGCACAGGTTGATAGGTCGATTGTGGAAAAATTCCATTGATTGCAGCAGAATGCAATGTCAATTGTGGTAAAATTTCAATGATTGCGACAACAAAAGGATCAATTTTGGCAATAAAATGCTCGATTATGGTAAAATTCCATCAATTGGAGCAAAATTTTGTCAAATGCAGAAAAGTGCGACGGTCTTGAAAAATGATAGCAATTGGGAATTTGGTTGATAAAAATGATCTCTCTAGAACAGTGATGTGTTTCTGGAATAGATTTTGGTTGACACCCTAGACTTCGAACAAGTTTGACTCATTTTAATAGTGTGAGATGTAGTTTTTGCGGTTTGAGAATTGATCACACAAGAAAGCACAAAAGACATAGTGTTTTGAAGATCTAAGAATAAAAATTGTATGTTCTATAACTTTTCCAAGTTGCAATGTTTTCACATGGTCGAAACAGAGATAGTCAAATTAATCTAGGTCAATTGGCTTCAAGATGCAATATTATAGGCCCAATGCTTTGGTGTTTGTTGGATCACACAAGAATCATCACACTACTACGACACAAAGAACCACGATGTAGGTGCCTGTGTTTTTTCCTTTGCCAGATATTGTTTTCGTGCTAATGAAGATCTCTTTCATCAACACAATATCTTGGAACACATATGTTGGGAATCTTGGGGGTAAATTCTACAACCCCTTGCACTATAATAAGACACTTGTTCAAAGTTGAAATGGGTAGGTCTCTAATTAATAGGGTTGTAATAGGTGATGAGGCCAATTTAAGGCCTATTTGGTTTATAATTTTGCATGTCTTTATACTTAGGACTTGGAACTTCATGAGTTTTTCTTAAACTTGTTCTAACTGCTTATGATTTAAAACTTCTATGTGTGTGCACTTTAAGTTTAAATAAATTATATATATATATATATATATATATATATTGTATGGTTATGTGGAATGAAATCTTGTATCTTTTCATCTTACATTAGTTTTGGAGTTCTTCCTGCAGCCATGTGATGAGAGCAAAAGCTAATATAGAAAAATTTATTATGGATTCTATCTTGGATACATGTTGTGATTTTTGTGTATACACGCTAATCTCTTGCAAGCAATGGCAGGTCAGGGGGCAAATAAGAATTTAGCAAGAGAAGATGAAGAGGTGCCATAAAGATTGAATAACTATTTTGAAGACTCATGATGATTCCACCACTTTCGGTCTGTAGCGGTTATCGTTGAAGAATGGGTCAATACGATTAGAAGCCATTGTGGAGTAAATCCAGCAGTTGGGAGTTCCTAGATTCATGCACAATTGAATGTGGCTTACTCTTATATTAAATGATGTTGTTCCTGTATCTTAAAAATCGTCATAACCCTGAAGTTGGAGAATCCTAGTTTTAGGGAGTTATGTTTTAAGTTGTTGTTAAATAAGCTGGAGTTTCAAATTCCTAGCTAGTTAGTTTTTGCAGGAAATCCTTTTGTAATCTAGTAATAGAGAATTACAATTCTGTTGCTACATTTTGTACTTATGCTTTGTGAATGAATAAATGATATCTTCAGTTCTCAATATCTGAGTTCTTATTCATTCACTCTTCTGTGGGGGTCCACGCAGGAGGTGAAACTATAAGTTCCAAGTTCCATTGTAGTATTTAGAACTCTGTTGCTCCTGTAGCCATTTGGTAATAGAACTATTGGTTGTTTCCTACAACATAGGTAAATTAGTTAGTTTACTATTTATAACAAGTTTCCTGAGCTTTAGAATTAAAATTATTGTTCTACTTCTTAGCTTAGTATTTCCTTCAACATATTCATTACATAAGTAATGATGACACCTAAGATGGATTAAAGCATATGCTTTGTAGACATCATTTCAAGCTTAGGTCCCTGGTCGATAAATTCAACAAGTTTAGTATGTTGTTTTTAGTATGATATTTGGCACTGTTTTGTCATGGGGTCACTATAAAAAGAATGTCCAATCCTTAGTTACAAGGGTATTATACTGATTAGTTTTGGCACCACTGTTGGGGATGGTGTCAATCTAATCCAAACCAGAGTCATTATCTTAGTTTTAGTTCTGCATTATTATGTATGCATAGAAGAAGAAGAGATCATCTTGGGAGATTCCTTCCTCACAATATCCAGGTTGAACCATTTGATATCTTTTATCATGCGCTTGAGGAGCCCCAATTTGAGAACGTAGAAGAAGAAGATCCATTTGAAAACCCATTTGTTGATGCACATGAACATCTACCTTCACCATCATCTTCTGAAGAGTCCTTTCGTTTGAACAAACTTTTTGCTGAACCTAAGTATTAGGACAATCCATTTGCTCTTGTCATTTATCAGCCACAATAGACAGGTCCTCCTCCAAGGATGGCTCAACCTACCTTTCCTTTCCCCATTCCTCCTCAATAGGGTAAAAAAAATATGAAAAACATACCTACCTCTGCACTTTCCAAATTTTATGGCCTTATTACTGAAGACCCAGAGACCTTCCTCTTTGAATTTGACATCCTCTGTAGGAGTTATGATTATACAACTAACACCCATAAGCTGAAATTGTTCCCATCTACTCTTAAGGAGGCTACTTTAAGATGGTTCATGGGGTTGGGTGTTAATGCTATAGTTGATTGGGATGCAATGAGAAATATGTTCCTTTCTAAATACAAAGAGTACTGTAGGGGTTGAGATTTGAAGGGAGATGACATTTTCAAAATGTCACAAAAGGAGGATGTGACCTTGGAAGATTATGTCTCCAGGTTTATGTTTAACGTGCAACATAATACACAACATCATTTGAATGAGGAGTCACAAAAACATCTTTTCCTAAAAGGTGTAAATGATGGAAGTATTGAGGCCTTGGATCTTATGGCGGGTTGAGACATCGCTCAGAAAAATTGGGCTAACATAAAGAATATTTGTCTGAACTATTCAAGGGCTACTGTTAAGAAAGGAAGAGGAATCAAAGATTTACCTCATAAGTCCAACAGTTCAGGGGTATCTAAGATAGAATTGTCTAATCTCCTGTCTGAACTATTCAAGTAGGACATCATTAATGATGTTTCCTCTCAACTAGACAACATGCAAGAAAGAAGGAAAAAGGAGGATGCTGATGCTATGCTAGTTTAATATTGTGCGCATTGTAGAGAGAGGAAGAGAAGTTTCAAGTACAAGACTGTTGCAAGTTTGGAGTCCCATCCAATGCCTACGAAATTCAAAGTTGTTGATGAAAATGGAGAAGTGATCTATGTTTCTCAATGCGGGCCATGGGCCCAAAGACCAAGTATGCCACAAGACCCTCTTCAAAATTATGGTAATAATAGTCAATGGAAAAATTTCCTAAATATGGGTCCCCAAGGATTTAGTAGGCATAGCAATTGGAAACAACCTCAGCAAGGTTGGAAACAGCCTCACCAAGGATGGAAATAGCCTAATCAATGGTCTAACCAACCTAATCAGCAGGCCTTAATTCCACTACCTCAAAAACAAGCTATAATGCCTCCTCCTACAACCAATAGAAATCCACCTAAGAAAACCCAGATGCCAGCCCAACCTAATCCCAATCCTAATAACAATCCATTAGCTCAGCAACACAGCTATGCCATCTCCTTGAATGATATCCATCTATGGTCAGGAACCACTCTTGCTTCACCTCAAAACCCTATAATAATAGAAGTCAAAGAGTCCCCTATTGAAAATGCAGATCTGTCAACTCCACAGACCTCTCCTGCAATCAAAGAAACCCCATTCCCTCAAAGGTTAGTCGACCAAGATGAACCCAAGGAGAACCAAGCACTAGTAGATTTACTCAACCAGCTAAAGCATATGACAGTAAAAATACCATTACTAGATGCTATCAAAGAAGTTCTTGTTTATACTAAGGCCATTAAGGAAGCTTTCATACAACAACCAGGGAGAAAGAAGAAGGATCCTAAAACTATTCATGTCTTAGGACAGTTGTCTAACCTTATGTTGGAGAAATTGATTGTAGCCAAATATTCTGATCCAGGAAGCCCTATAGTTACTGTCACCATTCATGAAATGAAAGTACAAAATGCCTTGGTTGATTTGGACGCATCTATAAATATAATGAAAAAAGAGGTATTGTCTCAATTGCATATTATTGGCCTTAGAGAAATGCCAACAATTTTGTAGCTAGCTGATAGTTCTACTATCAAACCGGATGGAATGATAGAGGATTTCATTGTTACCTTGAACTCTTGGGAATACCCAGTAGATTTTGTTGTCCTTTCCCCCAAATCTAATATTGGGGGATATCCTCTAATCTTAGGGAGACCATGGTTATCTACCGCAGATGCTTTCATATCCTGTAGGTCAGGGAAGATGACAATATCCAATGGTATCCATACCAAGAGCTTGACTTTATATTCCCCTGCTCAGCCTCTGTTGCAAGATGATCAAGTAGTCTGGCTAGACCTAGGATATTTTGAATCAGAAGTCAACTCAATTCATCATCTTATGATGATAGGTAGAGATCCATTTGTAGCCTCTTTGGAAGATGATGAGGTAATCTCATCCATTGTCACCAATGAATATGGAGTAGATTCTCAGTTGTGTTCACAACTCGACTGTATCCTGGAAACCATTCTGTCGCCTCCAAATGCACCTCCATATTCAGCCTCATCCCAATTTCTCCATTCATTATTACCACATGAGATGGATTCCTCTCCATTTTTCAGATATCCATGATGGATAGTAATTAGGGTAAAATTTAGTCCAGGAAAAGAGTTGAATGTCAGTAGTGCTTTGTCGCTACCACATCAAAAAAACTATACTGAAGTTGCTATAGGAAAATCAGAAAGCTTTTGCCTGGGATTATACAGACATGAAAGGATTGAATCCTAAACTTTGCACTCATAGGATTTACATCAGCCCATAATATAAACCTGTAAGGCATCCTCAGAGGAGAGTTAATCCTATCTTAAGGGACATAGTCAAGAGTGAACTGCAAAAATTATTAAACGCTGGTTTTATCTACCCCATGTTTGATAGCCAATGGGTTTCACCCTTACTTATAGTGCCAAAGAAAGGGGGGAAATGGAGAGTTTGAGTAGACTATAGGGAACTAAATTCAGCCACTAAGAAAGACCATTTTCCATTGTCATTTATAGATCAAGTTCTTGATAATTTAGCTGGCAAGAAATATTTCTCTTTCCTAGATAGTTTTAGTGGCTATAATCAAATCCAAATAGCTCTAGAGGACCAGGAGAAAACCACCTTTTCATGTCCACGGGGAACCTTTGCATACTCAATTTTACCTTTTGGCTTGTACAATGCTCCAGCCACTTTCCAAAGAGTTGTCATAAGTATTGTTTCTGATATATCTGCTGACTGTATGGAAATATACATGGACGACTTTACTGCCTATGGGAACACTTTTGAAGATGCTAAAGACAACATGGAGAAAGTACTCAAGAGATGCCAATACTACAATCTTTCTCTAAATAGTGAGAAATGCTTCATGATGATGGAGGAAGGTGTTGTGTTAGGTTATTTCATCTCATCACATGACATTTAGGTAGATCCAGCAAAGATTGAAGTAATCAGTACCTTTTCCACACCGAAAAAGAAAAAGGATGTTAGGAGTTTTCTTGGACATGCCGGATATTACAAGAGATTTATTAAGGATTTCAGTCAAATTGCAGCACCCCTTTATAACTTGTTGAAGAAGGATTATGAATTCTCTTGGGATTCTGAGTGTGACAAGTCCTTCCTATAGCTTAAGGAGGTTCTAACAAAAGCACCAGTATTGAGAGGTCCCAAGTAGGGATTACCATTTCATATTCACACAGATGCCTCAGAATATACCATAGGAGCAGTGCTTGGGCAGAAAGTAGAGGCAGTCGAGCATGCCATTTACTTCATCATTAAAAACTTGCAAGGAGCATAATTCAACTATACTGTAACAAAGAAGGAATTACTTGCAGTAATTTATGCGATGAATAAATTCAAGCATTATATTACTGGTTATGAGATATTTGTCCATACTGATCATTTAGCAATCAAGTACTTGATGAATAAGCTTGCCATATCAGGAAGGCTGGCTCGATGGTTGTTGCTTATGCAAGAGTTTGATATCACTATTGTGGATAAGCCAAGAAAGGCAAATGTAGTAGCTGACTTTCTCTCTCGCATGCATGTTCCTGATGATCCTGCAGCCATTGATGATAGTTTTCCAGATGAGCTTCTTTTTCTGTTATCAGCATAAAAACCATGGTATGATGATATAGCAAATTACCTCACCATAGGTAGGACACCAGCTCATTTCTCTTCCAAAGAGAGGAAATTGCTAGCAGAGAAAAGTTTTAACTTTTCATGGATTGCTCAATTTATTTTTTACACTGGTCCATATCAGATCATGCGTAGATGCATAAGAAAAGATGAAACTTATGATATCCTTCAGGCATTTCATGATGAGCCCTATGGAGGTCATTTTCCCACAAAAAGAACAACATTCAAAATCATGACCAGTGGATATTATTGGCCAACTATCCATAAAGATGCAGCTAAGTACACAAAGAAGTGTGATCAGTGTCAATGCATGGGAAGGCCTACCAAATCCAATGAGATGCCCCTGCAGCCTCAGGCAGTTGTAACACCTTTTGACAAATGGGGAATTGACTTTGTGGGACCAATTGAGCCAACTTCCCAAAGTAAATCTTATATTTTAGTCTGCACCGATTATGTCACCAAATGGGTAGAGCTAAACCTATGAAGCATCCTAGGGATAATAATGTTGCAAAATTTTTATATGAATTCATTTTCATAAGATTTAGTATACCTAGGGAGATAGTATCTGACCAGAGAGCTCACTTTACTTCCAACCTCATTGCTTCTTTAATGGAGCAATATAAAGTTTGGCATGGCAAATCATCTCCTTACCATCCGCAAGCAAATGGCCAGGTCGAAGTAATGAATAGGGAACTGGAAGCCATCCTTACAAAGACAATATCAGTTCACAAGAAAGATTGGGAAGCCAAGCTTCCTGAAGCACTTTGGTCTTATAGGATGACTTGGAAAACTACAACTAGATTCACTCCATTTCAGCTAGTCTATGGTAAGTTTTCTATGATGCCTGTGGAATTTAAACATAAAACTTTACAGACTACATTCAAACTAAATCTGGATCTTACCAATGCTCAAAAGGAACGCATTCTAACCATGAATGGACTCGATGAGTGGTGAAAATTTTCCTTATCTAACACAGAGCTGGTGCAGTGACAACGAAAGCAGTGGCATGATAAATTCATCAAGGAAAAGCAATTCATAGTTGGTGACTAGGCCCTCCTGTATGATTCTAGATATCAACACACTCCTGGGAAGTTTCAAACGTGGTGGTTGGGGCCCTATGAGATTATTGTTGTTTTCCCCAATGGGTTGTTCAGTTATACACTGTTGATCCTGTACACTTCAAATTTCTTGTCAATGGGCAACGACTTAAGTTTTACCATAAGCCTCAAAGAAAAGAAGAGTTCCTGCAACAGTTTCAAATTGCTGATGGAAGCGGGTCTCTTGTAGAAATTGGTTATGAGCACTCCGCTCATATCCATTCTTCTCTTTAAATGTTCACATCATTCCATAATAAATACTTTCATCATGAAAGTACCTTCTCCATAATAAATTCCATCTCATCCTTTCTTGTCTATTCACCCATCCACCTCATCATTCTCAACCAATGGATGATTCTTTTTCACTATCGTCAGCACCTTTTTAGGTTCGTATACACTATCCATGGTATTATTTTCATTGATTTGTTCTTCAAATGGCTGCGCTCTTGTCACATGTGCAATTGTGGGACCAATTGCTCAATTAAGTTGGGGTAGAGAAATCATGCTTTTGTTTTATGTGTCTATGTAATTATTATATGCTATTCTTTTAACCCATATTTGCACTTTTGCATGCTTTTTGCCAAATTTAGCCTTGCGTGATGTGACAACCTTGAAGAAGCTATTTATTTCACACATAATTTGCAAAGGTGGCTAGTACGAGAGTCTGAGAAGTAATTAATTCATGATACATTTTCGATTTGCGCCCATATTTCCTTAAGAGCCTAACTGAAAGAACTCCAGAACTTTCCACATTTGAAAATTGCCTGTAGTCTGCATTTCAAGCTTTCTCTGAAAAATATTTATTGTGGTTTGTTTGATCTTCTACGATTGTTTTGTGTAATCTGGTGCTTGACATAATAGGCGGAGGATTGATTCGATGTGAGCCTACAATTAACGATATTCTGATGAATGATCAAGCATGCATGCATCATTTTCAAGCCATGGGTTGGCTTGATTACATCCTGAAGCTCACCAGCTGGGATGGCGAAGTAGCATTATAGTTTTTAAATACGTTGCATGACAGAGTATCCATAGTTAAAGGGTTAAGGGTGTTGTTCACTTAGGCAATTGTGGCCAAGGTCATGGGGTTGCCGCATGAAGGAGAGGAATGTTAGGAAAATTTTGATTTGACAACTGCTAGAGCACAGTTTACCCTGCATTTAGACCCACTGCTAGATATTGATTAAAAACAAGGTACGAGTAGGTTATCTTTGCCATATCCTTATAGGTAATATGCAGTCTATGTTATAAAGTATTTGTTGACGGGGTTTTGCTGACCGGGTCCGCCAACAGTCATAAGTTGTCACCGGGTTTCGGAGAAACCGGCCAACTCCGCCTGTAAAGGTTGTCCAGGGGAAATAAATCCTTCGGGCCTTCAAGCACCTGGGTGTCGGGTCACGACGGTGCGGGGATCGGTTGGGAGAGGTGACTATTTTCGAGGGGGATAGCTGATTACTTCAACTCATTTCTCCCGGAGATTCCATCTAGTGAGGGTTTCCCAGAATATTCCACACTTTGCAAATAAAATGAAAAAGATCTTGCAGGGTTAGAAACATTTATCTAACTATAGTCATGCTGAAGAGTTCAGAACATCAATAATACTCTGAAAGACTATACTAAATACCGAAGAAATACACAACCATCAGTTAGCATTTTATCAGTAGCGGGGATAAAGAGGTCGTTAATCTACTTTAACACATTCAGAGCAAAGGACATGCAGAACGTTAAAACATGAAATACCATTAACTCAGAAGCAGAGATGATAACAACAGCATTGCCATGAATCCTTCCTTCTTCATTAATGTCCAATCCAGCAAGCACTGGTGCATGATACAATAGTGGCTCCAAGGGAGCATCTAACTACTAAGAACAGAACAAAAGAGCATTGAGCTCTGCAACTGAAACCAGAAAATTGCTTTGCTATTTCTTATGGACAACAAAATCATCAATTTCGCCAACCCTTGGGAATGGATCGATTTTCCTATTTATACAACTCTTTAACCCTAACCCTAACTTACTACATTTTAATAAAATACAATATCTGGGGGCCGGTACTACCTGCGCCACCCTACAAAAGACCTGGAGATGGAATAGGCCTGCCAGGTCAGAGGAAGAAGATAAGAATGTACACGGGAAGAATCAGCCTCGAGAAGAGAGCCAGAAAGAAAAAGAAGAAAGTAGGTCCCTCTGGAATCGAGGCTACATGCCTCATAAATGGGAAATGCGGCGCCCTGTCTCCAATGTGCCAGGTGTACCTTTGAACGGCGCCTCGAGAATACCATTATCAGAAATCAACTGTCGAGCCAATGCCTCTTAATGTGTCCAACTACCTTCTGACAGTCTTAATTAACCGCCTTTGAAAGTGACTAGTCGGTCTCGGGGACCGGGACGCAGATCACCTTAAAGAATACAAAATTGTGGATCCGGAACTCCGGGATTCGGGAACTTACGTCCCCAAAAGAA
>MU224373.1:3540923-3558668 GCA_018584345.1 Thuja plicata
CCCTCTTCGGGACTTTGAGCCAGTTGGCGTTTATATACAACCGAGAGGCCTCCTCCAGCTCGGTGAATTCTTTCAAGGCATCTGACCTTGTAACCACTGTAGCTTGATCAAATTGCGGGATGCCCAGACCGATTTGGAAAGTGGCTGGGTCTAGGGACACCAATGGAGTGGGGAATCTCGATGGTTCTGCTGGTGCTAACATGACGAACCGGACAGAGGAGTTATAGTGGGCCACCAGAGTAAGCACAAGCTCTGTAGACTGCACAGAGTGTGGGAAGAAAGCTACCCTGAGAATACCGGAACCTCTGATGTTAGTAGCAAGTGCATCTCCAGCCTATCGTTGTATATGCATCATTTTTACTAGAGCCTGCATTTCTGCCCAAGTCCCGACGCTGGTGTCGGTCATCATCTTTATCTTGGACTCAATCTTCGAGCCCATAATCTTCTCATCCTGCATATACTTCATGGTGAGGGGGAGCTTTGCCAGGGCCTTCTCTATCTTAGACTTTGCCGCTGCCCTGGTCTCGGTTGTGGATGGTAACTCTGGACTTCCGGGAGGAGATGAGGCGGATGCTTCAGACATGGTTGTAAAGTGAAGTCCGGACCTGCGAGACAAAGCGACCGTCAGATCATATTTATCAAAAATAAGTTAGTAACTCCGGGATCCGGAGATCTTACCACTGCGTCGTTTGCTTTTCCTGAAAAGTTAGCTTTTTTGCATAAGTATCCGAAAAGCAAAACATAAACTTGGCACTTTCATTATATCTCCAGGTCCGGGAAAATTTGTCACTCTTGACAACGACAATGGGATGGATGACGGAAAGGGACCCGCAACCCGGAGAAGTGACCGTTAGTGAAAAAGAATGTGGAAGCACGTCCACGTGGGCACCACGTGCACTAGAATTGAATGGATGGGATGGCACTGGCGGTGGAGTCAACTGCTCGAATGCGCGAAAAGGGAAAGCCACATGGCCAGAAGTAATTGCGCGCATGGGAAATAAATAAGGCTCTGACAGCCTTGATGGAGGAGAGAGAAAACTGCCTGTTTGAAACCAGCCACGAGCCAAACTTCAAATAAGTTGTTTTCTGCCTCGAAGCCAACTTGAAGCGAAAAACCAACAGCAAGGGTGACCCGACCAGCTCGTTGAGCCACCCGGAAGGATATACAGAGGGCCGAAGGATATATACATGGGATAGGGATATACACAAGGGTTACCTACAGAAATATATACATATATACATGAATATACATCAATATACACGCGGGTGACTCCCGTGACAAAAACCAGACGAAGCCGAAACCAAAATATACAACCATTTACACCATATACATGATATCTACAAACTACTTACAGACCATTTACAGGTATTTACAAATTACTTACAAACTATTTACATCAGCGCGGACCAGTTATTTACAAACCATTTACAACTTATTTACAACTATTAACATCTGCACAGAAGGTGGACAACCTTTCGACAGAGCCGACCCACCAACGGGCGGCGAACCAGAGGCAAGAAAAGAACAGACGACAGAAACGAAACGAAACGAAACAGAAGCAAACGAAAATGAAACCAGGCAAAAAAAACAAACAAGAAAATGAACACAAGACAGAGAGAAGGGAAGCGAAAGCACCAACCTGAAAGCGCAGAAGGTGGAGGAAGGGATTACCGAGTGAACTCTGCAACAATTGAATCGCTAGTTCGCCAAGATCACCACCACGGAGCACTCGCGTACGTCAGAGAACACAGAAGGGATTTAAGCTTTGATTAGTGCAAATTCTCTGTAAACTCTGTTAATCACTCTGAAAATGCTATATTTCGCTCTAAGTGCTCAAAAGGTTTTAATCACGGTAAATGTGAAAATGGCAGGTAAGCTCTATTTATACCCGCGGTAAAAACAATCCTCCTCCTTCCGGAGTTTTAGGTTAGACGAAACCTCCAGACTCCGGACCCGGGGATTCCTTACGATGATATTCCTGAGACTTAAGAACATCATAGCAAAGAGTCCCGAAGTCCGGAATCCGGCTTCCCAACAAAAGACAAAACAGCCTCCGGGATCCGGGATCCCGGAGGGGAAAAACAAACCAAGAAAATGACGCACTCCGGGGAAGAAAACCCCGGAGAAGGAAAAGCGAAGAAAAGAAAGACAAGGCAGAGCCGCCACACAAAAAAAAAAAAAAAAAGCAAAGCAAAGAAAAAGAAAAAAAAGGGGGACCCAACATTTTGCACACAAAATGTAGGGACGGGGATGCAGGGCATAACAGTATTTTACTTGTGTAGGGTGGCAGACATTCCTGCATTCTGTCCATTTCAAATTCTTGAGCTTCTTGTGACATGATAATCGGCCTATGAATGTACCCAGTTTTTTATTTCATATCTTGAAGAAGAGATCCGCTCTTGTGTGGGAAGGTAAGCCTAACATTGTCTCTCACCACTATTTGATCAAATTAATTGTAGAAAAATATTTGAGAGATCAATGAGATATGTCGTGGGAAGATTTTCTTTTGGGAGAATTTGAGAACCAAACCCTAAGCCCTATAAGGTGAAGAGTTGGGAAGAGGGTTCAAACTGAGCATGGTGTTTTTAAAATTATTCTAGAACTAGAACCCATGTCTTCTTCAGGAAGAAGGACTAGGAGTAGGAACCCTGGAAATTATCTTGGAGCCTCTACATCTGGGACAGTCCAGAATAAAGGAAAAAATAACATTTCTGAGGAAAAGACTCCTTCCCCATCTGTAAAGGCTAGGGCTCCTGTAAGAAAAGGAAAGGAAGGAAGAAAAACTGCCTCTAGTTCTTGTCAAAAGACAACAGAAAAAGTTCCTGCAACTCCAACCGTTCCTAGGAAGCAGAAGACTCCAGAAGCAGAAACCTGTTTGAGAAGAAGTTGTAGGAGGAAGCAAAATGTGTCTACGGATATACCACCCGCAAGGACTGTTGTTGACCATGAAGTTTCCGAGCCAGGGGAGCCAAGAATAGATGAACCTGGAGTTAGTCAGCAAGAAGTGTCTGGTTTTTTTCCTGAAGCTGAAAGAGGGCAGTCCCTATGGGAAGAAAGAATGAAGAGTGCATAGTAATTGGAGATGATTGCAGTTCTGATGAGCAAGCATGTAGGTTTCAGAGGAGGGATTCATCCTCCAGAGGTCTTCAAAGTGTTGATGACCCTAGTGAATCAAACAATGATGTCATGTCAGAAGAATGTTTTTTAATGGAAGAGGACATGTCGGAGTCGCCTCCTGCAGCAATAGGAAGGAATTTGTTTGAAGAAAATTCTAATGTTAATATGGGTTTTGTAAATGAAATAGCTGAACAAATATTAAGTCAGGAATTGGATGCATTGGCCACAACTGCTCAACGACGTGGTAATTTTGAAAGGTCGGTGATAATATGGACATAACCTGCAAAGGATAAGCATCTAGGAGGTGATCATTCAGTTGTTCCATAATCAAGTAGGGAAAACCCTAGTGCAGATACTCTATCAGATGCCTCATGTCTCGTGACATTATTTTCTATTATATTTCAGTTATCTAACCAGTTAGTCATGGAAAGGGAACAATGGAGACAACACAAGAAAGGTTTAAATCAAGTAATTGATATGCAATATCAAGAAATCTTGGAAAAGGAAGAGGAAGTGGAGCAACTTCATGCAAAGCTTACTAAGGTAACATCGTTGATACCTGAGTTAATGAGCTGTCGATCTCCATCTCCAGTTTATACCATATTTTTTAAGGAGCAATTTTTAAATTATCAAATGACTTGTGTAATGAGAGATAGGTCTCTATTGTTGAATGAGCCCCTTGAGTTTTTTCAAGATTTTCATAGCTCTCCTGCAACAATACAAAATTTGTTGTGTGAAATTTTCCTCCATTACCTTACAGTACCCAGTGATAGGGATTGGAATCCCTTGTTGTATGTTGGGGATATCCAGTTAAGAGCCCTTATGTCATGGATCCAAAATGAAATAAGTAGGGAATATAAAGCTAAGGTTTATAGGGAGTTTGAAGAAGAAATTCCTCTCTACCTAAGACCAAAAGCCAGGGATCCTAAAACTTGTTATTATGATTGGCTGAAAACTGCTCAATCAGATTTAGGGAGTAAAGTCATTTGTCCCCTCAGAGATGCAGCCTTTGATGAGTATGTTCAAATGGTCAAGGTTGAGTTTCCTGAAGCTGCAAACTCAATCCAATGGCATTGGATCAGCATGATAGAAGGATTGAGGAATAAGGAGCCACATTCCCCTCTCAATTTCAAAATGGAAAATAGGTGAGCTCCATGTGGTATATAACATTGGGCAGGGTAGGACAAAGTTATTGGATTCCACTTACCTTTCAGCCACCCTTGCTTATTTCCCCTTTATTGGAAAATTCAGAAAACATGGATGACTATGATATGGCAGGGGAAGTAAGAAGGTGGGAGAAACATAGGGACACCAAGGGATTCTATTGGAACCGTGGAGAGGGAGGTATTGGGCAGAAGACATATGTAGATTAGAGGATGAAAACAAAGATAAAGAACTACATGTTTGTTGGAGGTCCAGCAAAAGGAAAAGTTGGGGGGAGATGATGAGGCCAATTTAAGGCCAATTTGGTTTATAATTTTGCATGTCTTTATGCGTAGGACTTAGAAATTTATGAGTTTTTCTTAAACTTGTTCAGACTACTTATGCTTTAAAACTGCTATGTGTGTGCACTTTAAGTTTAAATAAATATGCTATGTGTGTGTGTGTTGCATGGTTATGTGGAATGAAATCTTGTATCTTTTCATCTTACATTATTTGGGTAGTTCTTCCTGCAGCCATGTGATGAGAGCAAAAGCTAATATAGAAAAACTTATTATGGATTCTATCTTGGATATGTGTTGCAATTTTTGTGTGTGCACGCTAATCTCTTGCAGGCAATGGCGGGTCAGCGGACGAAGAAGAATTTAGCATCAGAAGATGAAGTGGTGCCATAAATATTGAATAACTATTTTTGGGACTCGTGATGATTCCACCACTTTTAGTTTGTAGCGGTTATCGTTGCAGAATGGGTCAATGCGGTTAGCAACTATTGTGGACTAAATCCAGCAGTCGGGAGTTCCTAGATTCATGCACAATTGAATGTGGCTTACTCTTATATTAAATGATGTTGTTCCTGTATCTTAAAATCGTTATAACCCTAACGTTGGAGAATCCTAGTTTTAGGGTGTTCTATTTTAAGTTGTTAAATAAGCTGGAGTTTCAGATTCCTAGCTAGTTAGTTTTTGTGGGAAATCTTTTTGTAATCCAGCAGTAGAGAAAACAATTATGTTGCTACATTTTTTACTTATGCTTTATGAATGAATGAATGATATCTTCAATTCTTAATCCCTGATTTCTTATTCATTCACTCTTTCGTGGGGGCCCACGCATGAGGTGAACTTAGTTTATAGTAAGTAAGAGTTAGTTCCAAGTTCCATTGCAGTATTTAGAACTCTGTTGCTCCTACAGCCATTCGATAACTAGACTGTTGGTTGATTCCTACAATATAAGTAAAATAGTTAGTTTACTGTTTATAGCAATTTTCCTAAGCTTTAGAATTAAAATTGTTGTTCCGCTTCTTAGCTTAGTATTTCCTTCAGCATATTCATTGCATAAGTAATGATGACACCTAAGATGGATTAGAGCATATACTTCGCAGACATCATTTCAAGCTTACGTCCCTGGTTGATAAATTCAATGAGTTCAGTATGTTGTTTTTAGTATGATATTTGGCATTGTTTTGTCACAGGGTCACTATAAAAAGGATGTCCAATCCTTAGTTACAAATGTATTATACTGAGCAGTCAATAGGCTCTGTGGAGTCTATCAAATCAGTTTGTACACATGTGACTTACTTAAGAGCCTAGTTAACCATGCTGGCTACTTAGGGATACTTCACCCAATCCAAGATATCATCAACACACCTCGCCTGAGCTCGGCTAGATATAAATTGGAGCTTTGGCTCACTTCTTGTTTATATACCGATTGGAAAGATTACCGGTTTAAGGTCATCCTTTGAGGAAGAAGTGCTTTCCCCAGACAGGCTTCTCTAAAAAAGTATAAAGGTTATTAATCTAATAGATTATGCAAATGCACCAAAGACTCAAGACACAAGGTTAATAGATTAAGCACCAAAATATCAAATGTGAACTGAGCTAATCATCCATACATGCACGCAAGTTCAATTTTTATGCCCAAACCAAATGGTTATTTCTTGTTCAATTTTAGATGCACGAAATTTAAATAGTTTTTGCCTTTATTCAATTGTTAACCACCATGTCATTTTTATGCACCAAATTGAAACATGAGATTGTTTTGCTCAATTTTAGATGCACCAAATTTAAAGATTTTTTTCCCTTTGTTCAATTGTTAACCGCCATGTCAATTTTAAGCACCAAATCGAAAAACTGAGATTGTGATGTTTTGCATACACTTTTCTTTTTAAGCACCAAAAAGAGAAATGAATTGATTTTAGTTTGCTTTGTTAAAATTGTTTCCACGCCACAAGTTGAAATGACAAGTGAGTACCGAAAAAATTGCAATCAAAATGAATAGTATTCAACAACACCTGGATTATTAAGATCGTTAAGACTAATGGTAACTTTGTATTTGGCTGCAAAATGCTTGAGAGAATCGAGATACCTGTTAAAATATTCACTTTGATCTTTAGCTGTGATTGCCAAGATTTTCTTTCGTTGGATGTGGTAATGAGTGGTTCTTCTTATGACTGCTCTTAGTGATCTAGAACCTGGGGTGCGTGTGGTACATAGATCAAGAAAGAACACAAAAAGAAAACTTTTCAAAGATCTTTCTTTTTTTTGAAAATATTCTAAGAAAAATTAAAATAACAGAGAATAAAATCCCTGGATAATTTCAAGACCTTTCAAAAAATGTAACTTTTTTGAAAAGAAATGCTGACCAAAAATCCAATTTTTTCATAATTTAGATCGAATCCCTAGATTTTTGGTCAGCATTTCTTTTCAAAAATCTATGTATTATCTAAATTGTAACCTTATGTCAACCAATACATGTAAATAAAATTTAGATCATAATTCTATAATTTGTGCCCTAGGGACCCATTTTATCAGAACATGCCAGGTTTAAAAGATCTATAATTTTCGCAAAATAATTTCACAAAAATTAAAATCACAAAGAATAAACCCCCTTTATAATTTCAAGACCTTTCTAAAAATGTAATTTTTTTGAAAAGAAACTTTGATTTGTGCCCAGAAATAATTTTTTATGAAATATCATAAAAACGTTATTAAAAAAATATAAAAAACTTGGGCACAAATAATTTTTTATGAAATAACATAAAAAAGTTATTAAAAAAAATAATAAAAACTTGGGCACCAATGATTTTTATGAAATGTCATAAAAAAGTTATTAAAAAAAATAAAAATAAAAACTTAGAAAAATATGAATTTCGGATTGTGGCATTCTTAGATCAGCGTCAACCTGAAAAAAAGTTCATAAAAGAGTAGTGGACAAAACCATGGTCATACAAATGAGACCGAGGGATTCTTTTGGTTTTCTGCAAGAGATTATGGAGTTGTAAGTTCATGCCTGGTTCACCAAAATGTGTAGATCCAATCCTACTCTAACTCAAATAACGAGGGTTAGTAGCACCGATTTTCAATGGGGGAAAACAATCGAAAATACTAAGAATGAATCTAAGGACAATAAAATAACAAGTAATCAAAGAGGAAAACAAACGAATGCAAACACCAATGCTTGAAGCTTCTATTGCTTCTCTCCACTCCTTCTAAGATGTTGGATGAATGGTGCTCAGTATTGGTATCGACAATGTTTATGACTTGGGAGTGTTGAGAAAATGATATTGATATGATCACAAGAATTCTTGATGCTTCGCAAGAATCCTGCAGAGTAAGTGTGCACAAAGCTTGAAATCTCGGATCCTTCAAATGGTTGAGAAGGGTTGATTATATAGAATATGAAAATAATATGGACTATTGAGATCAATCTCATATATTGGAGGATGAATGGTTGAGATCAAAAGGAACTGGAGAAGCAATGAGTAAACTCCACCTCTTCAACTTGGAGAGAAGAGGTAATGTTTTAGTTAATTGAGGAGCAACCAGTAAAATCCACCTCTTCAACTTGGAGAGAAGAGGTAATGTTTTAGTTAACTGAGGAGCAACCAGTAAACTCCACCCCTTCAACTTGGAGAGAAGAGGAATTGTTTAGTTAACTGAAAAGTTGATCAAGAGTTACCTTTTTGAACTTGAGAAAGGATTTATTTGAATATTTAATTGATTTTTGTAATTAAAGTATTCAAACATGAGGTAATTGAATTCTTTTTATTTAGAATTGAATTATTGAGTGAAATTAAATTAATTTAATTAGAAGAATTAATTATAAGTTTAAATATTTAAATTTAAACTATAGGAAATTTAATTTAATTAATTAATGAAGATTAATTAATTAAATAAAATTAATTATTTAATTTATTTTGGGGAAATGATTAAATGATTTGGGGAATGGATTTAGAAGAAACAAGTGATTAATTAATTATTAAAAAACTATTAATTAATAGATGAAAATTAGTGTTTTAATGTAAGTTTGCAAGTATGTCCATTTTAGGGTGTCTACAGGTATTATTCAGATGTATGGAGTAGGGTTGGGAGTTTGATACTGAAAGACAATTTTAATTTTTTGTATTTTGCCAATTTTGATGGCATGCCAAGCCAATGTTTAAGTGATGTAATCGTCGTTGTAAAACTTATATTTTTGATAAATATAATTACCAAGCTAACTATTATAATTGCACATTGTTCTTTGTGTTGAATCTTGTTGTATTATTTCAACTATTAGGGTTAGTATGCATTTGGAATTCATACTATTAATACAAGGTTTGAAGCAATAACATTGCAATTTTCAATTCACTGTGAGTATAGTTGTTTGGCAACTAACATTAGGGTTAATGTTAATATTAGGGTTTAAAGGTAACTGGAAGAATAAATTGTTCACATAATTCCATTGAGATTCAGAATTATTTAAATCGTATTAGTAACAGTGAATTGGAAGCTGCAATGTTAGTAGTAAACCAAAATAGTAAATGCAAAACACTCGAATGATCATAAATAGTAGGGTTTTTCATATGATTGTATCAATTTTTCTAGTGAAAGTCATATGAAAATCGTAATACTGGTAGAGAAAATTAAACCCTAACAATAGAAGTGAATCTTAAACCTTAATTTGAAACCAAATGAGGAATATTAACAATGATGCAAAAAACAAAATGTTTTACACTGTCGTGAAACTACCAACGATACTTGAACAACAAAGTACATTTCCCTCATAGATTTTATTGTGTTTATGAACAGAGACAGTTGTGTTCATAAACACAATAAAACACTAGAAAACACCAACAAACCGGGAATGTAGATCACATTCGAGTTAGAGATAAATGAAAAATCAAATAGAAAAGGAAAAAATTGCCCAAAAATGACAAACGGGGGCTTTAGTGAGGATTTATCCTCACTTGGGTTGAATACTTGGAGTCACAAATGCTTGAAATCATCCTGTGCATCGTTGCCTTTGAAACCTCGTCCATGGGCTTGCAAGTTGAAAAAGGAAAGAAATGATTGTGTAATGCAAGTGGTATCTTGAAACTAAAGTATGAAAAAACCCTCTTGAAACTGGATAAACATACCTTCAAACCACAGAGGAATAATGACATGCCGCTATCAAGGAGTGTTGTCATTGCATTAAAACTATTTTGAGTGCTAATAGTGGGAGCCATGCTCTAGTTTATAGGTGAACCAATAATGGATTTTCAGGCGGACATGTTTTGGTTCAAAATGTTCCCACGATTGCAGAATATGTGGGAGAGGAAGACACGAAGGCGAGCTCTAATGACGAGAAGACAGGGGGCATTCAATGCGTTTGTGCTAAAAAACTAGGAGACTTGAGGGGGAAGTAAGGTCAACTGGCGCACAATTAATGCCACTACAAGGAAGAGTGGTGGGTGGTGGCAACTCAAAAATGTGGAGAGGTTGGTTTGAATGCCACATGGCCACCATCGCAGATTTACACATCACTGCGAGTAGGTTGATGATGTGGGCCAATGCACATCTTGGTCAGCGCACTAAAATGCCCAAATTTGCACATGTTGAATGCCCACATGAAAAATGTTTTCCAAAGCCAATTTTTACGCCGTAGGCATTTCCATATTAAAGAGCCCAAGCTAAATTTTACAATCTAATGGTGGGAAATCATGGAGATAGAATGACTACCATTGAAGTCATCTAAAATGTTCATCGATTTTCACCAACTATCCGTCCCTTTTACTCCTCATTTGTTTTCATCCAAATCGTTAGATTTTCATTCCTTTTCATTGCTCCGTGGATTCACCGTGGAAATGTCCCAGTCACACCCATCACTCAAGTTTTGTATGTGTCATCTTCAATCACCATTTGTCACATATCCATTTAATGCTTGAGATTATGAATGGACGTAATGATGAACCACCATACGCGTGAGAATGGACATCAACAGTTTGTATTGAGATTCCACCCCTTTCTTAGTACTCTGTGCTCGTAAATATATTTATTTGATTTGAATTGTATGACCTGATTTTGCATATCTACAACCTGCAATGCTGCAAGGATGGACGATGATAGAAAGAATCATGTCCGTTCATTTTTTTGGGCGTTTCAAAATTTTGCTTTTTCTACGATTACGTTCATAGTTTTCATACATTTTAGATTTTATTTTTAACATTAATTATTTTTGAAGAAATGAAAGCTTCCGAGAATCTTCACATTTTTTACGATACAAAACTTCACAAAAATTTCTAAAGAATAATCTTTGAGCTTTATGAATTTACTAAGTTTCTTTTTTCAAACTCTTTCGTGATCAAAATTTTGAGGCAATCATTGATATTTTAAAAATCATCATTGAATCTGTAGGTTTTAGTTCAGTATTTAATTATTATTATTGTCTTTTATATTTTATGATAGAAATTATTAAATATAAATGTAGTACAATATATAATTAAAAAAGTAACTTGTAATATTTTAATAGTAGCACAAATTAAATTAGATATAATAATTATATTTAATAATATTATATATAATATACAATCTCTCACATGGAACGACACAGGAGGGTAGGGTTCAAAGACCGAGGGTTTGTCAATAGAAATGGCAATGCCCTAGTGCCTCATTTTTCACACAGGCCCAAATATCCACCCAGCGGTTGGTACCAGAGGCAAAGCAAATGGGAAAACCGTACAAAGGCTAGAGCCCGCACTAAAAATAAATCACAAAACAAGAAAAATTGTGAGGCTTTCCAAAGATCTTTTCTGGAGCCAAGGGAGAGGCCAGAAGGTCTTAAGCTAGAAGGACACAAAAGCAAGAATGGGTACTGCGACCAGACCAGCAAACAAAGTCAATCACAAAGGAAGTACCAACGACCATAGTTAATCGGTCGTTAAGCATCAAAATCAAAACAAAAATTTGGAAGGCGTCAGTACAAATGTTGAAAGAAATGGCTTTCTCTTTGAAGTGGGGTGGAGGATAGTCGACATACCCCAGAATAAGGGAATGGGTAGACGAAGAATGGGGGCCGCATTTTGTTATCAAAACTTTGCCAAACGACTTTTTCTTGATTATTGCAGGCTCTGTGAGGGAAAAAACTACAATAATCTTCAATGGCCCATTTATGATGAGTGGTATTGGAATGTATATCAAAGATTGGACCCCAAATTTTTATCCCAAACAAGCATTGGTTGAGGAAATACCCATTTGGATAAGACTCTACAATCTCCCATTTGAATATTGGAACGCAGAAACCCTAGAAACTATTGGCAACAAGCTCGACACTTTTATGAAAGAAGATGAGGCGGTCTTGAAGGAGGACCACTGCATGCATGCATGTATATGCATCATGTGGAAACCACACTCCTTACTTCCCAAAGACGTCAATATTAGGACAGCATAAGGGTATTGGCGGCAAGAAATCAAGGTAGAAGAAATTTTGGAAAAATGAAAAACTTGTAAAGTATGGGGGCACCTGGAGCAGGATTGTCAGACGAAGCATAAGGGTAAAAATGCCAAAGAAAATAGTTTGAAGGACATACTAGCCAAAGTTTTTGATCCAGGAGAATGGAGCCCAACACCCCAAAGAGAAGAACAGGGGACAAAACCCTAGCCGAAAGCATCCGCATCCCCTGCATTCAATGCTCAAAATGAGGAAACACAGGTCTCGAGAAGCATGTCAAACGAAGGTAGCAAAGAGGCTCTAGGGATTTTTTTTCAAAAAAAGGAGACCTCGGATGGAACATCTAGACCTATAGAAACAGTTGCAGTAAATGGGGTAGAGGGTCTGAACCAAAGTTCTATCACACCCACAAAGGGGAGAGCTCTGATAATCTGCCCAATGGAATGTGAGACAATGCAAGCGACCATTTTCAGACATGAATTTCCGGTAAATGAGGGAGTTGATAGAGCATAACCCATAAACTACTTTGACACTACCGAGGCCTCTTTCAAGGATATCCATATGTCTTCAGCAAAATTGGAGATGGAGTTGTCTTTGGAGACCGACACAACTAGGTAATATGGAAGACGAATTTGGGCTTCAGGAGGAGATGGGCATTGTAGATCAGCGAACAATTAGACAAACCAATAAAAAATCAAATAAAGCCAAAATTGGTGGACATCACTCCAGAGGTAGGAAATCCATTCAGAAAATGCTGGAAGATGTCGACAACATGAAGGGACAAATGAAGCTCAGATCCGGGAGAGATTTATTCTCTCCTGACCATCAATGAAAATCTTAACGTGGAACGTCAGGGACTGCAATGCCTCTGACAAACGTCGGATGATCAAGAGGGGTTTTGATCAAATGCATCCAGACATAGTCTGCGTTCAGGAGACTAATCTAGTAGGAGAAGAAGCAGCTAGAATATTTGGAGTAAGACAAAAATGGTCCAGCTTCTTTGTGGATGCAGTTGGTGCCTCCGAGGGATTAGGAATCCTCTGGAATCCTAGGACGGTCAAATTGGAGGTTGTATCTAAGTCGACATCATGGAAAGTGGTACTAGTAACTTCTTCAACTTTTAAATTTCTCTGGTTATCTCATTAATATATATGGCCATGTTAGGTCAGAAGACAAACGACGAGTGTGGGGTGAAATCTTGGATTTCCTTCGAAGTACGGACTAGTCTCTGGTGCTCCTAGCTGGAGATTTTAATGCTATGCTCAGCCTTTTAGACAAAAGGGGGGGGAAGAGGTGGCCTATGTAGAATGCAAGAAGATTTCCTAAGCTTCGTCTCTGACAACAGGCTTTTGGAAGCAGAAGCCAAAGGTGGGGTTTACACTTGGACGAATAGAAGATGAGGTTTTTCAAACATTGCAGAAAAGTTAGATCGCTTCTTCCTAGCCGATAACTGGCATGAAGAACCTTTGATCTATGAAGCTAAAGTATTGGGACTATCGGGCTCAGACCATTTCCTGGTGTCATTGATCATACAAAAGGATGGAGTGCCTATGCGGTGTCCTTTCAAAATGGAAAAATGTGGTTTCGAGAAAAAGGCTTTTCAGAAATGGTGTCCCCTAGTGGCATGAGGCGCTTGGGGAGGAAGGATATCTATCATACAAAATTTTCAAGAAACTACAGCTCATTAAAAACAAACTAAAGGTTTGGAACCGGGTCCATTTCAGAGATATCTTTGCAGAAAAAAAAACTCTTGAAGATCAACTGAGTGCTCTAAATAGAAAAGTTCTAGCTGAAGGGATGGATGAGATTGACTTCTTGATAGAAAAAGATCTATTGGGAAGATAAAATGAAATATTGCAGAGAGAAGAAATCCATTGTAGGCAGAAGTCAAGGGAAAATTAGCTTAGAGAAGGTGATCGAAACACAAAAATTTTCCATATCTCAGCAAAATCTAATTGGAGCATCAATAGAATTCTTTCTATCAAAGGGGTGGATGGTTTAGTAACTTCAGATGAAAAAGAGATTAATAAAACTACAATCGCTTTCTTCTCAAATTTGTGGATTCCAGAGAATCTTGCCAATAATGATGCACAAGATGATCTCTTGGATGTACTTGAGGCCAAGATCACCTGGGAGGATAATATGATGCTCATAGAACTGGTGATGGTCTCGGAATTAAAGATTGCAGTCTTCAACCTTAGGAGTGAAAAAGCCCCGGGCCCCGACAATTTTCAAGCCTTTTTTATCAAAAATTTTGGGAAACCCTGAAGGAGGAATTACTTTAGGTGGTTGAGGAGTCACGTAGAAATCACTCTGTGCTAAAGGATTTCAACAATACACTAGTTTCTCTCATACCCAAGAAGGAGAAACTAGGATCATTTGATGAATTCTGACCAATTTCACTCTGCAATACTATCTATAAAATCATTTCAAAAGTGGCAGCGAACAGGTTGAAATTGGTTTTGAAAATGTTATATCCCCGAAACAGAGTGGTTTTATACCAAATAGAAGCATAGTAGATGGGATCATAGTTGCCCATGAGGAAATTCATTCAGTAAAAACATGCAAACAAAGGAGGATGATGCTAAAATTAGATATCAGAAACGCATACGATAGAGTGGACAGAGGTTTTCTAGGAAAATTTTTACTAAAATTTGGTTTCTCGTCAGAATGGGTCACGTGTGTCTCCAACATGATTTTAGATTACAGGGTTTCAGTTTTGGTCAATGGGATTTCACAAAGTTTTTTCCCCACAACATGAGGATTGCGACAAGGGGATCCAATTTCCCTATTTTTATTCATCCTTTTGGCAGAAGTGATGGGACGCTCCATTACACACAAAAGGGAGTCGAGAAGATGGAGAGGAATTGAGATAGCTCGAGGCCTGGAACCAAATTCTCACTCTCAATTCGTGGATGATACATGCTTTTTTGGACAAGCCACTATGCAGGAAGCCATGGTGATGAAGAACGTTTTGACAACTTGCAGCTCCGTGTCGGGGCAATGTGTTAATTGGGACAAGTCAAAGATCTTCTTTTTCAACACTGAAATAAGAACGCAAAATGCTATAGCAAGGCTTTTTGTTGTCCGCACTGGACAACTACCAAGTAAGTTTCTCGGTACGCCTCTCTTTTCTGGAGCCTCAAAATTTTTCCATTGGAAAATTTTGATAGATGGTTGTATAGAAAAACTCAAAGGCTGGAAATGCAAGTGGCTAACCATGGCAGGGAGAGTACTGATGCTGAAAATAACGATCTCCACAATTCCAATACTCTCAATGACATGCTTCAAAATCCCATCCAAAGTGCTCAAAACCATCCAACAACATATGAGGAAGTTCCTCTGGAATGGGGCTCATGACCATGACAAAATCCCTTTGACTACCTGGGAAAATCTTTGTGCTCCAAAAGGTAAAGGGGGGGTCGGGTTGTGGAATTGGAAGGTAATTAATGATGCCATGGGGGCCAAGATGATCTGGCAGATGTTCAGCACTCCAAAAAAAAGATGGGCCAAATTTTTACAAGCTAAATACCTCGATAGTCGGGACAAAGATAGAATACTAACAATTGCAAATCCACCAAAAGGTTCAACATTGTGGAATTTCCTACTTAGCTGCAGACATCTGATCACAAATCATTTGACATGGCAAGTGGGGGATGGGAAAAAGACAAACTTCTAGAGAGATTTGTGAAATGTCCAAGAGGCACTGCAAGAAACAAATATTCCATAAAGGATTATTGTTACAACTTCACAAACCTGGGGAACCAAGGTGGTAGATTTCATAGACCAACATGCTTTCAAGGAAGGAAATTTTGTCAAATGGAAAGAAGTGGATACTCTGGGTTTGTCTCTAGAAGATGAGGAATGTCTAATGGCGATTCTAAGTAGCCACAATATTATATTTTCAAGGGAGATAGATACATTGTAATGGTGCAACTCCAAAAGTGGTAGATACTTAGTGAAGGTTGGGTATACTTTACTAGAGGCAAAATTACGGCAAGTTGAATGGGAGGAAAAGGTCTGCTGGCACAAAAATTGTGTACCTAAAGCAGACATTTTTATGTGGTTGGCTGGCAACAGGAATATCCTGATAGGGCATAAATTGATGAGACTTGGTTTCGCAGGGCGTTTTAGGTGTGTCCTTTGCGGGCAGGCAGAAGAAACACTAGACCATATTTTTATGAACTGTGATTTTGCGCAGACCGCCTGGAAGTTTGTATTAAATAAATTAGACTGGAAGGGTCCTATGCCTAAAAGAATTTGATAGTGGCTTGATGCCTGGAAAATCCCAAAACAAAAATTGACCTTTGTGTCAATATGGAAAGTTGTGTCGTCTATTACCCTGTGGACTATCTAGAAGGAGAGAAATGGGCAGATTTTTGAAGAGAAGGAGAAGGATACCAGAAGATTCCTCTCAAGATAAGAAAAGTCTATTTTGGATCTTGTGTCAAATGTTGTAGCCCAGGTGAATACGTCAAAGACTCCCTTTGACAACTAGGACCTTAAGATTCAGAAAAATTGGCTTCTTATTAAATTCAGGCCCGTTCAGGGGCATTGTAGGGTTAACCCTACTGGAGGTGACCTAAACAAAATTAAATGGATCCCACCTCCACCAAGTTAGATCAAATTCAACTTCGATGGAGCATCTAAAGGGAACCCAAGACCTTCAAGAGCAGGCCACGTGGCAAGAAATGTGCTAGGAGACATTGTGGCTTTGGGAGCGTTGCGTTTGTTGGATGACACCAATAACGCAGCAGAATGCCAGGCGACACTCAGAGAAGTCCACATGGTGAAGGACCTAGGTGTTTAGAAACTAGTCCTGGAAGGGGATTCGATGCTGGCTATCAATGGGATTAAGAAAGGAGAAATGGACGCGTGGCATCTGAACCTATACATCCGAAGCATAAGATCCTTACTCATCAAAATGTCATAGGTACAGATTGTCCATGTGCGCCAGGAGGCCAATGAAGTGGCAAATTTACTATCAAATATTGGAGTGAGGAGACCAAGCAATGACAAAAAAGAACTTTTAGATGATTTTAGCAAATTTGAATGGGATGAGATGGTACAAACAGAGGTCATGCCTGGGAACAATTAAGACACTAGATTTTATGAAAGCGAAGGTGCGGGCAGAGATTACAAAAAGATATTTTTGTACTTTGATCCTACTTTAAGTGGGAAGGAGCCCAAGTGTCTATGGCGACACACGCAGAGAAAGGCAACATGAGGTGGCAGGTGGCAAATCACAATTTTGTATGAAGTTGTTTGTTGGAGTGGCAATTAGCAACATGCCACAATGAATATATAGTACTTACCACTCCTTCCACACAAGGCCGACGAATCCCATCAGATGTCTCCATGATTACACACAGTACATAGACCCTTTATTGCAACAGTCCTTCCGCGGGACGCCTCTCGAGGAGCTACCCTTTTTCTTTAAAGATAGGAGTTCGTGAGCATTCTGTAATGTCATAGAAAAGTGCAAGTCGAGAGAAGATAGTTTAAGCTGTGAAGGTGGGCTGAGCTTTGTTTTCTTCACAGTGTGGTGGGTGGCGAAGGTATCAATGGAGGCAAACTTTTCGCTGGAGTCACCGAATCAACTCCTTTCCTTTAGGGATGAAATCACAACCCATCAGCTTGGTAACGTGTTTCACTTTGACGATCCTGAGTTCTTGGAGGTGGTTTCCATAATATTCAGGGAAGAATTCCTGAACTTTGATGCAAGGCCTCACACCAATCTAGATATTTCCTCCCTCTTTTTGGCTTTGGGACTCATGGTG
>MU224373.1:3566485-3586996 GCA_018584345.1 Thuja plicata
CAATAGATAGTTCTATCCCGAGGTACAAATCTGTTAGAGATTTACCAATCATCCAGATACTACAACACCCCTTAATCCTTTGACATCGAAGTGTCGAGGGAAAGGTGGAAATGGGGTGGGCCTTACAGCAAGGCAACGAAAAGATCTCTTAAAGAGGGGGAATCTAACAAAAAAACACTTATGCATATAGGCAGCTGATAAAAGCTAAAAAGGAAGGTTATGTGACTGCTCGAAGGAAAGAGTTAATCTCTTTAGGGAAACATAATCCTAAGGGTTTTTGGAGAGAATTGCAACAAAAGAGAAAATAAGTAGAAAATAACATCACAGATATGCAATGGCTAGAATATGCGAAGCTGTTATACGAAAGGTCAAATGGGGTGGTTAGTCCACCTATAATTAATACTTTAGCTGGTCTATTTTCTATTGAGGACATTAAACTGGATATAAAGAAGCTGGCAAATGGTAAAGAAAAAGATATCGATAGGTTACATGCAGAATTTTTGAAATGCTTAATGGAACTCTTGGCTCCACACATCAAGGATATCCTCAACATGGTCACAAAGGGCAACTTTCCCATTGAGTGGACTACCAACATTGTTATTCCTCTCTACAAGAGTGGTGACATCAACAATCCCTCTAATTATCGTGTACCATTATGGTGAATCCCCTTCTTGGAAAACTCTCTGGAAGTATGTTAGAGCATAGAATCAACAATTGGGCAGAAATTGAAGAGAGAAGAGCAAAGGTACATGCGGGATTCAAACCAAAACATTCTACTATTGATCATTGCATCACTCTAAGAAATTTCATTGAAAAAGTGTGGGAGAAACAAGGGGGAGAAGCTTTTTGTTGTTTTGTGGACTTTAAGAAGGCTTTTGACACCGTTCCTAGGGATAAGTTGTGGCACAAAATGCAAGAGTTAGGGGTCCCACTTGAGATAAGGGTTGTGGTTTATAAGTTGTATGAGCGGGTCAGAGCCAAAATCAAAACTAAGGAGGGCATGTCTGAATGCTTTGGGAGCGACATAAGTGTCAAACAAGGGTGCCCTTTATCCCCTACTTTGTTTGGTCTCTACATCGATAAGTTGGAGGAGTGGTTAAACAAGGCCAATGAAGATGGCATACATTTGGCGGGTTATGTGGTGAGGCTGCTTTTGTACACAGATGACCTTATTCTTATTGCAAAGTCTGCCCAAGGATTGAGAGAGCATTTGAAAAATTTAGAGCTTTTTTGCCAGGAGGTGGAGATGTGCAAATTAATGCCTCTAAGACTAAAATCATGATCTTTTCTTTGAAAAAGAAAAAAATAACAACATACTTTTATTTTTGAGGGAAACTCTTTAGAGATTGTGGAAGAGTACAAGTACCTGGGAATTGATTTCAACTATAGATTAAGTTGGGAGACATGCAGATCAAAAAGAATACAGGGGGGTTGGAAAGCCTCTTACCTCCTTCAGAATAGATGCAGGAAAGCTGAGTTGTGGGATTGGAAGACTAGGAAGACTCTCTTTGGTCTCTTGGTGCTTCCAGTTATTCTCTATGGGTGTGAGGTCTGGGGGAGTAACATGTCAAATCACAAATGGCGGCAGATAGAAAGAATCCAAAAACATCTCATCACTAGTAACCTCAAGGTCAAGTCGACGGTCCCATATGAGATCCTCTTGGCAAAGGCTGGTATGTTTATGATTGAAGCCTCAATAATTATTCGCTTGCTATGCTACTTAAAAAAAGTGGGTAATATGGATATGCACCGTTGGCCTAGGATGGTAGTGGCGGTGGAGTTAGAATGGAGGAAAAAGACGTGGAAGAAACAAAATAACAAGTGGTTAAACAAATGGAACATAAACCCCCACGAGGGCCCAAACACTAATATAGAGATAAAAAAGTGGGTGTTAGAGAAATTCAAAACTGCCATGTGGACAAAACAGAAAGGTAGAAAAGAAGCTTACTATGTCAAAGAATTTAACCCCAAGTAGGACCATGGCGATAAAGAATATTTAGGTTCCACAATTAAAGAGAAAGCAAAAATTCAGATGGTTCATTTACAATGCGAAACGGGTAGATGGAAAGTTCCCAAAGAGATGTGGGAAGAAAGAACCTGTAATTTTTGCAGCAAAGGGGTGGTTGAAACAAAGTGGCATTTTATCAAGGAATGTGCAGCTTATGAGGATATTCGCAGTCATTATGAAGACAACTTACAAGTGAATCAACAAACAGATTAATTGATTCTGTCTTGATCCCTTAAACCGCTAATCTCATGAACGTTATTAAAATTCCTTTATCCATTCACCCCAAACTCATTTCATTAGTTCCAAAATGTATTTAGACTAGAGAAGGTATACCGTCAAATTAAAGCAGTAAGCCGGATAACATCTCAAACCTTGATCCTGCGTTATAGGTATTATACGCCAAAGTAGAAGAGGAGAGAGTTTTTATACCTCAATCATTGTTCTAACTCCAAAGCTGTTTTAATCTTATTCCAATGGCATTGTCATATGTATTGCCATCTTATCTGTTTGTGAATTCCATACCTCCACTCCGCCTTCTCAGGCCTATTATCAAATACCCATCTGCAAAAACCAACAAATTCCTTGCTGCTTCATTCCTCAACACCCTAGAGATTAACAAGGCTGTTCCGACTCCGTCTCATATAAATATCGAACACCCTGTTCCCACTTCTGCATATGTCCATCTCCCATTCTGCAAAAAGAGATGTTTTTACTGTGACTTCCCAGTAGTAGCATTGGGCAACGGGGATCCCCCACCAGACCCACAAGGCTTCCAGCATGATCCAAGAATGGAAAACTACACCAACCTAATCTGCAAGGAAATTGCAGCAATGGGTTCTGCTGCTTCAGATTCCATAGCCCCCTTGGAAACTGTGTTTTTCGGTGGAGGTACGCCATCTCTTATCCCTGCATCCTTACTGTCTCGCATAATCGAATGCCTTAGAAAACAATTTGGAATCACATCCAATTCAGAAATATCAATAGAAATGGATCCAGGCACTTTTAACGCCCAAACTCTTAGACAATTCATGGATTTAGGCATCAATAGGGTTTCTCTAGGAGTACAGGCCTTCCAGGAGAGCCTTCTAAGGTCATGTGGGAGGTCCCATGGGCTTAAGGAGGTTTATGAGGCTATCGAGATTGTTAAGTTAAGTGGACTTCAGAACTGGAGCTTGGACCTCATAAGCTCCCTTCCCCATCAGACACTGGAGAATTGGGAGCAGTCTTTGCAACATGCTATTGATTCAGGGCCTGCCCATATGTCCATATATGATTTACAGGTGGAAAAAGGGACCAAGTTTGGGCTATTGTATAAGCCTGGACAATCCCCATTGCCTAGTGAAGATGATTCCGCAAAGTTCTATAGATTAGCTTCCAAGTCACTTCAAGAGGCTGGGTATGGGCACTATGAGATCAGTAATTATGCCAAAGAAGGGTTCCAGTGCAGGCATAATGTGGTTTACTGGAAGAACTTGCCTTACTATGGTTTTGGGCTTGGAGCTACTAGCTATGTGGGGGGTTTAAGGCTTTCGAGACCTCGGAAAATGAAAGATTATGCTCTGTTTGTGGATAAAGGATATGTAGGGAGAGGTAATGAATCTGATGTTTGTGATAGCAGAGATCTGGCAATGGATACAGTTATGCTGTCTCTGAGGCTTGCCCAGGGTCTGGATATTAGGACGTTTGGGAAAGCATTTGGTTGGCCTCTTTGTTTGTCTCTGTGCAGGGAATTGAAGCCATTTGTGGTTAGTGGACACGTGATGGTTTTGAATGACAATAGACAGTCTCTTTGTGCAGAGGTATTTGATTTGTTTTGCAACGATCCCCCTCAGCAAGAAATCATACCTTGTGCTGAAGTTTTAGATATAGATGGGCAAGATGTTCTGTATGAAGTTGAAGAACGTTCAATTTCTGATGTTAGGAATCAAATTGCATATATTAGGTTGAGTGATCCAGAAGGATTTCTTTTGTCAAATGAACTGATATCTACTGCTTTTGCTGGTTTATCTGACTGAAAAGCATTACTTCCAAGGTCCATTTACCGGCTTCTGACCGCCTATGTTTTACCTTTTTATGTGCGCCAGTAGCTGTAAATTATTGTAAGTCCACCTTTTCCAAGGCTATAGCTGTTCTTACATTAAGCCGAATTTTATTGTCACTCAGCAGCTTTGATGCTCAGAAATAACTATTCAGTATAATGGAGTGAAAATTATTGCACATGAGAAGATCAATATGTGGATTACAAATAGACGGCAGTTGACGGCAGCTATCTGAGTCAAGTTATCGGTTTCATAAAAATCTAAAGAGGATGGTTCTGCTGCTTGGTTGAGCTGTTCAAAGGGGCCTCATTCTGAACAATTTTGGATTATCATACATCGATTTCTAAATGTGTTTGGATGATGAAGAAGAAGAAGAATAAGAGAAAGAAGAGGAAGAAGAAGAAGAGAAAAAAGAGGAGGAAGAAGAAAAATTACACAACTAAGAGTCTTTCTGACTGAAAGTCAGATTTATTTCAAGAACTTTGACAATAGAATTTTTGCAAAAAGGTAGAGAGAACTTAAATACTTATGGACTATATTTGAAAAAAGAAACTCATCAAAAAATTGTTTTTAGTGTGTTTTCGAGCTCATCTAAAAACAAACATCAAAGTGTTATAATTTTAATACCAAGCAAATTTCAAAACTATATATTATGTTGATGTTTTCATGCGGAGCATTTTCATTGTCAGGGAGATTTGGAGCTTCTCAGACTGTTTGCGGGTATGCTAATGATTTTGTATTGCTTAAATTCACTATAGTTTAGAGTATCTTGCAACTGTTGTTCAGAAACTAGTTTTCTGGAGTTTAGAAATGAAATATTTCTCCCCAAGCAGTCCTATTAGGGGTATTTGACTTTTCCTTTGTATTTTCAATTATCTTGTTTAAGAAAAGTTCAATTCCCTTCTTTGACAACAGTAAAGGTTATCATGCAAATGGAAGGATTTAGTTATGCTGTGAAATATGTTAATTTTTTACATGCTCAATTTGATAAAACTTTATATTTTTGAATTAAAAAATGTTTTATTATATTGCATGTGCAGTCACAGAAGACTAAAGCAATTGCAGGCATATATAAAGAGTTTTTAGATCTTTCTTTTGTAGTATATGTATTGTGATCTTATTGTTATTCAAAGTTTGTGCATATAAAATGGATTATTCAGATTTCTATATAAAACAACATAGAAAAAAAAATTACGCATGCACAAATATTCCTAGTTATATGTTTGAAAATAAGTTGGCAGTATGTTATGTTTCTGAAAATGTTCTGCAATGGACAAAAATTTTTGCAATTCAAAAGAATTAACTTTTGCTAAGCTTTTCTATTGCACTTGGAACCTTAGGATAGAATTTTCAATTGCACTTGGAACAGCTGAGCTTTTCCATTTTACTCTGAACTTTGGGCAAAGCTTCCTTTACGCAGACACCTATAAGCTTAGGTATTTAAGCCTGGACACTATGGTCCTGCACCCACAAGCCTAGGTAATTAATCTCTGACACTATGGTTCTGCTAGGAAACTACCATTCTCATATCCATATGTTCTCAAAGTATAGTATATACAAATCTCTTTCAAATTCTTTCCTCATCCGGCGACAAATGCCCTTGTACCTTTGCAAGTAGTGGGTAGTTCTTTGACCTTTTGACCTCCTCCATTGAGTTTCTGCTTGTTGCTTTGCAGTCCTTAGGAACTCAAAGAGTTCTAGGTTTTTATTTATCAACTCCTCATCCATAACTGTTTAACTCTTTGGCCCAAGTCCTCAAAAACCTTTACTTGCCATTTGAAGTTCTGAATTAAATGCAGATCTGAACTTCCAAGGGGGTTAAAGCAATCCTTCTCCAAGTGCTATCCATGTTTTTGATTTCAAGGATAAACAATAGTCGTGCAAGTTGATGTTGGATGATCATGAAATATACAAGTTCGTTAGTTCCAGAATTGAGGTATTGTCTGTCACTCATATTATTTTCTTTTTTATTGCCAAACCTCACCATGCTTGTTAATTCTGGATTGATTGTCTTTACAAGTAGGTAAATTTGCTCTCTTTGACAAGTCTGACCTTCAGCAACAAGGTTTACTCGCCATCAAGAGTACCCTTCTGCAATGAGTTTCTCAATGCTTAGAACAAACCCTTTACTTGTGTTCGAGCCTGGACAGACATTGTGAGCCACTAAAATGTTTTTCTTGTACTATGGTCTTCTTGGGTCCTTTTATGCTCCATTATTCTCTGTTTTGTGAGTTCATTTTTGGAAGCCCTGTTAAATGAAATTTGAGGTGAATGAATCCATTGCTGTATGGAGCTTACTCGGAATATGTAAGTTTCGTCTTTCGTTAAGAGAATCAATTCACTTTTTTATGAGTTGAAAAAGACACATATAAAGATAGCAAAATGTCTTCAAAAAAAGAAAAAACAGAATTAAGACAATGTGTGGCCTAATACAGCAATACCAGAACTCAATAATTGGTCCAAATTTGAAATAAATAATCAAAATTATGCAAAAATATAGAATGGGATATACGTAAGCAAAAGAACTTAAAATTGACTGCTTGCTACATCTTGTATCTTCACGTTAGCTTGTTTTCCATCATCTGCTATTAAACTCAGGAGGTGTGTTGTCTAAAGAAGTCACTGAGCAGAGGTATTGACCAAGTTACCAAAGTATTGTCCTGATCTGCGGTTTGTTAGTATTTCTCTTTACCCTAAACTGTGCTGGATCGGCCATCTTGTATTTTCATGATTGTTACCGGCACCACTACTTGAAGTTTTTTCTCAGTTTGACCCTCTAGGTGGTCTACTTTTTCCCCTGTAGCCAGTCATTGTCCAGTAAAATTGTTCAAGTTTGTTTAAGGGCCAAGGACTTAGTTGATTAAATAATTGCACAACGACCAGCGAATAATAAGTTGGAATACAAAGCCTTTGAGGCTCCTTTTCCTGCCTCTAACATCTTTATATGACTTGACTTTAACTTACATAGACCTCAATAGAAAAAGTTAAAAAAGTTCTTTAGGTAAATATTCAAAATACACATCATTACACCAGTAAATATCCTTTTCATTGATCCTATTGAAACTAGAAACTACATACCTGTATATCTATCAAAACGAACCTGCAACCATATGAAGAGATACTCAACTGTTTCTGGGTCACCACAGAATGTACAGGGGACATGTAAACCATATTTTTCAAAAATGGATCCAATAAGAAGTATGTGCAACAAGTATGCCTATGATCTACCAAAGCAAAACCTTTTAGGTTCAAGAGAAGATGAATCTAAAGCAGAATTACTAGTTCAAAAAGACTCGGTTTCAACTGTGTTCACCATTTTATTTAAGGATAGCTAAGAATAACAGCTAATAAAAAGAGGATTTTATTCAAGAATAGCCAAGAATAATATCTAAGGGCTTTCAAAGATGTCTCAGAAAAGAATGATCCTATGTTCCTTGGTGTTTGGGGATGGGGTTGGCAGGGGATGCATTACTAGTTCGCTATTTTATTTAAGGATAGCCAAGGATAGCAGTTAAGAAAAAGACAATTTTATTTAAGAATAGGCAAGAACAAAAGCTGAGGGCTTTTGAAAATGTCTCAGAAAAGAATGATCCTACGTTCCATGGTGTTTTGGGGATGGGGTTGGCAGGTCAGCAGGGAGATGGTGGTATATACAAATATACATATGTGTGTATGTATGCATTTATATGTATGTATGTATACACACACAGGGATACTCAAAATTCGACAAGTTTAACTATACATGAGATTGAAATAATGCAGTGACAGCAATAAATAAAAATTAAGGCAGTGATTAAAAAAACTAAGTTTTTTTTCTTTTTGCAGTAAAAATGGATATAAAAAACATGAAATTGAAAATCATATTCTCTGGAATACAGATAAATATGCAATTGCTAATCTCATAAGTTTCTAAAGCAAAGGTCATGAACACAATTTGTCTGCCAACCTGCGGCTGGCAAACACAAGTAATGTTTATGTTTTATGTCATCATGCATTTAGGGTTGGACAAGGGGCATGGAAGGGCTTGGGGAATCTGCTGCCCCTTTTAAAACTGTCTTTTAACTAAATTCTTCTTTTGTTTTGTCATGCCATTTTTGGGATATTCTGCAATTCTGAATTTTTCTGGGGATGGCCAGGGGATCTCCCTTGCTGTCTTGCCGTTGTGGAAGGCCACTAGGGTCAGGGACACGGATTTTAGGGCTGGAAGCATGTACTGTGTAATACAGGAACAAAAGTTTATTAACCCAGAAATTCACTTTTTATTAGTATTAAAATGCATTCCGTAGATTTGGCAGAATATATATATTGTTGAGCTTTTGAAGGCAAAAAATAAGTTCATTTACTTTGTGACAGGACATATCTAGTGTTGATTTGAGACAAAGAGACCAGACAATTTGAATGACTCTATGTTACAAAAAAATGTGATGCATCTATCACACCATATTTAAGTAAAACATTTCTTGTTGCAGTATCTGATCTCAAAAGTGACATCTATAATCATATAAGAAATTCGAATTTTTAGTAACCAAACTTGAGAAAGTAACATCATTTCAGGATTTTGAATTTTTAACAACTGAACTTTAGGAAATGCAATCCTTTTTTAATCCTATTTTTTCTTTAATGTAAGAGTCATCTAATGCCACGAGTGCCAAGTGGACCATTCAAGTTAATGAGAGACGAGTTATCGCAAACCAATTTCAGTATACTTATAACTATAATGTTCACTGTTCAGTAATAATATGCATCGATGTTAAATATAGTAGTTTGTGGTTCTGCTTGGGTTTTGGTTCATTAGTTGTAGTTTTGTTTGTTTGTTAAGAATTTTAAGTTGCTTATCCCAAAGTGAAAATGTTTACAAATGGATGGTAACCTAAGTTGCTGGTTGGGGTTCAAGTTCAGATATGGGTTCGAAGAACTGGTTCGCCTGTATGACAAAATTTTGAAATATATATATATATATATATATATATATATGATGAAGGGTGCTCCCCTTGTTAACACAAACACACAACAAAATCGAGAGTAACAAGATTTGCAAAGAAAGGAAACGGGCTTTCTATTATCCACCATGAAATGAAATTACAATATTCTGAAATATAACATGCACCTTCAGAAATGCAACATGCACAGCCACATGGGCATTTTATTACAATAATCTGCAAGCCAGAGCCACCAGCTGCATAACCCAGAACTGCCCTAGACAACCCTACGGGCCTTCAATATACTTCAATATATAGGCAATTTTAACTACCCAAGAAGACTCTAGAAATTAAACCCTAAAGTTTGAGGCCAACCATCCCTAAGATATTATTATTCATTTTTATTACATAAGAGTAGGCCCAAACAACTTCAGAACCCAAAAAGAAATTTTGAAGAAACTTTAACATTTTCAAGTTCAGGTAGCACAACTTCCGGAGACCATAACTCATCAACCATTGACCCGATGGGCCACCGTAACCCCATTTCAGAAATGCCACGAAGTGCTCTACAACGCTCAACTAAGGCTTGCCCAGTCAGCCAAAGTTTCGACTCCATTCAGAGCCTCTAAAGCCTTCAAAACCGAGTTCGAAGTTTTTGTACCCTGCTGCCAATACCGAAAATATCCAATATCTACAAAACTAGACTTGATCTGGCAGTGAAACTTTACTGGCAGGCTGATACAATCATAGTGAATCTCTAGAGAAGAAAATAGAACATTCTGAGCTCAAACGGAAAACTTACTAAAAATAGTAACTTTCTAGAAATAGTAACTGCACCAAATAGCCTTTATTGAAAAGAAACTAGAAAGTATTTTTGGGTGATGCAAGATTGCTCTTACACCCAGGATGCTCCTACATCAATATATATATATATATATATATATAAAAGATTAGGTTGTCACATATTTATCATATAAACAATAAAAACACCATAAACCTGTAATCATAACATCATGATCATACCATCATATACTTCAAGCTCAACATCAAAATATTAAAATGTCAAATGATAAATCATAATATCAAGTTCAAGTATCATTTTTTGAGTTTCAAATTCAACTAATGGATTAATAATTTTTTCTTCTTCTTCAATGACATTAGTTGATTCACAAATAGTGCCACGGCCCATTGGATCAGCTGCACCAATAACATTATCATTGTCCAAGTCGCCCAATGCATCAATTGCAAGCTGAGAACTAGAAGCATCCAAGTTTGTATGCTCTGCATTTATATCACACATCTTTGTCTCCCCTTTTTTGTATTCATTCTGCTTGTGGGAAAGGAGACGCAAGTTGGAATGCACATTTATTAAGTTCAATGCTCTTTTTTATTGCAACCTATTGCGCTTTACTAAGTGGATGAAAGAATATGTGCTCCAATTTCTTTTTGACGCTGATGAACTAGCAACCTATGAAGACAAGACAAAGTAAACAATTAAAATACAATTATTGAAGTTATAAAATTACTAGCAACCTATGAAGATAGTAAATTAAAAAAATTTAAATAAAACTCGTGATATAATTTTGATTGCAAGGGGCTGCAATAATTGGAATCATTGGCCATGGATGTACCACCAACTATGAGCATCCTTCCTAAACCAATGACGAAGAGCATCATTACTTAGACCTTTTGCATTCACAAACTCTATGAACTCATTTGTAATAAAATATCGTATATCATCATCAGGAATGAGTAAGGAATGTTGCCTTTTACCCATCAGCACTCCTAAATCTCTGTATGGTGGTAGCCTTCCTTGCATATCAAGATATTGGCTGCTATAATATTTTGGTGTCAATGCATAGGCAAGCAAATGTAGAGGAGTGGTCATCTTGTTTCATCATTCTACAACAATTGCTTGCAATTGTTTGAAGGTCTCCTTAGGGTCTTGCTCTTTGTCATTTATGATTTTCTTCATCTTCTCAAGCATGGAGTCTATGTCATCATACACCTCTCCAAGACAAGGCCTATCCATGTCAGTGTAGTGAAGCAAACCCATAATGAGCTCGACAAAGCTATGGAGACACTCCACACATTCCCACCATGAGTCATTCAATATCCTTTGCTTAATTTACATTGCCCTCTCAATGCTCCTTTGCCTCCATATAGACCAATTACTGTTGATCACCATATTGCAAAGTGCCACTTTCAGTTTCACAAGTCATCTCAAGACAGTGAAGTTTGATGCAAAACGGGTCTTAGCAATCTATAATAGAAATTAGAGCAAAACAAATACAACTATTAGAGACAAACTTTTAAAAAGAATACACATTACACAATCAAATTATGAAAATCAGAAAATGTAAAATACTAATCTTATTTATTTATAATTAAACTACTACTTCAAGTTCAAGCTCACTACCTTCAATAGCTCCAAACTTGAGACTTGAGTCATGTGATGGTTTCTGACTAACATCTAGATGCCCTCAGCCTCTGCATACACCTCTTTGATCCACCCAATTTTGTTCCCAATCTTTGGAGCATAAGATTGAGCGAATGGACCGCACAAGGTGTCCAACAAATATGTAGATATCGCTCTTCAACCAATAAACCAAATGCTCTACAATTCTTTGCGTTGTCCATTATGACTTGGACAACATTTCTAGGTCCCATTGACTCAATGTCAGACATGAGAATATTAGCAATAAATTACCCATCTTATACTTGCCCCTCACAATCCACGGATTTCAAAAACATTGCCCCTTTAGAGGACACAGCTATGACATTGATCAAAGGACGATTTCTTGCATCTTTCCACCCATCCAAAACAATCGATACCACTATCTCAATCCATGAATCCCTTATGGGCTTCAATGCATTCGTAACCCCCTTGATCTCTCTTTCCAATAAGCTGGTGCGTATTTTCTCATAACTAGGGCCCTTATACCCTCTTGGAGCTTCATTCACACTTTTCAACATCTTCTTCCAGTATGGGGAGTGAACAACACTTAAAGGCAACTCATTTGCATGTATGCATCTTGCAAATCTTGGTCGGCAATGTCTCGACTCTCATTTTAAAATGAAGTTTCCAAAGGTTGCTTTCTTTTGCGTCGAATGGATGCTTGAGTTTCAATTTTAGGCTCAATTGCGGTAGTATAAAAGGGGTGGTCTTCTATCAGAATATTTGAAGATGGGGGATGCATTCCCTTTGATTTTTTTTAGTGGTCTTATTTTGTCTACGTGCTTCTCTCTCCTTTTCTTCTTCATGCTCAATGATATATTTTAATACTGTTTCATTTGGTATAGGTGCTCCTTTTTTTCCAGGGAATTTCAAGATTTCTCTTCAAAGGTATCCACACAAATGGCCTACCACCCAATAATATGAACTATTTCTTTCTACATCACATCCCTGACATTTCCAAGAGAATCCACCACCTCTTGGAAGGGGTCTTATAATATCAACATACTTACACAAAGGAGAATAAGAATTTGGATCTATTCTTTGTTGTTTATTATTGGCAACAAAGGAAGAGGTAGATGCCATTGTAGTTCCTATGACAAGAACTTTTATACATATTTGAAATAAAAACAAGAGAATGAAAAAAAAATAGGTAGATCTTATGGACAATGAAAGAGAAATTAAAAAAAATTAAAAACTTAAACAAAAACAAAATCAAATGAAAAAAAAAACTTATTTCTTTCACTCATTAGAAGTTTGCAAAGGTGTAGGAATGAGGCACACACACTAGATGAAGATTCACAAATCAATCTTCCAACTCCTCTTTGCACAACCAAACTCTTGCTCAACCACCTATTTTCTCCACCTGAAGAGAAAACAATCTATTTGCACACCAAATGAGACATAAAAGCCAATGTAAGTCATTTTAAATCCACTATTTAGGGTTCTGGATGTGCAATTTTAATTAAATTTGCAAATTAATCAATGTTGGGCATCACTTTTCCGCTCAGGTTTGAACTGGGTTCAACTGGTGTTGAACCACACGCTTTGGTCACGGACCCTGTCCAAACCCACAAGCATATTTGGGCTAGACCCGAACCCGGTTCGAACTGGACCTAGACTAGGCCCCTATATGGCTAAACCAAACTTCATAGATGGTAACTACAAAGGTAACTCTTAAGTTATTCCACATTCACAAAGTGATCAGTTCAAAGGAGGAATTATTTATAATATAAAGCCCCATAGGCTTGGAGAATATGATGTTTCTGAGAAGAATATGTAGACAATCAATGTTGTCTTTAATGCAGGCCTAATCTAGGGAATTATGGGCACTACCTTGGCTACAATTGTGGCCTAATCTAGGGCAGTTTGGGCACCACCTTGTCCTCTCTCAAGAAAATTCTTTGCTCCTTGTAAGTGATTTCATCATAATCTTCTAGTATCATGAAGTTCTTTTTGTATTACTGTCTGAAATCTAACTATTTGGTTCAGATATTGCAACCACTATAAACTCGAGTCCTTAGTTCAAATTTGAGGATTAATTGCAATTTTTAGATTTTTTTTATGGAGCATTCTCCATTATCTTCAATAGTCATTTTGTGTCATATATATAAAATTTCAATTTTTTTAAATTTTTTTTGTTATGTTATAGTAGGGTTACAATTAGATTTATAATAGTGGTATTACAGCCACTTTCTTGATCTTGTGAGGTGAGATCAAGTTTCAACGATGGACAACTCTAACCATCACATAGGAGTGTAATATCCCCTGCTTGGAGGCTGCCAATTTTCAATGATTAACATACATTACTATGCATCAAAATTGAATTTATTTTAAGAAACGATGAATAACTCATAATAAATTTGACAGTTAACACGTTTAAGCCCAATTCCTCCTTCTTTCTTAAACATGCAAACCTTAAGGAGGATGAGAATTTCCACAACGCAGGGCGCTTGACACCAATCTACAAGTAGGCTTCCTCAAGGCATTGGGACTGCATGTTCGTACCCATATCAGGAATTTTCCCTCAAGGCATTGGAAATATATATCCTTACCCATCTTGGAATTCACCTATCTTGTGAGGATTTACTCCGCCTCTCCCACATTGACAGAAACCTATCCTCTTAAGGGGCTATAGTAAGTGATTAAGGAGTAGACTACAAATAATCTAATTCCTTTGCATTACAAAATGTATAAATACATTTATATAATATATATCCATATAAATCTAATCATTATTGTTATGAAATATATATTTTTATATGTGTATATCTTGATATATCTCTATTGTATTAGAGGAAATTCTATATAACATGAATATCCTATGTATTATCTCTTATATATATATATATATATATATATATATATAAAAGAGGATGAATTAACCAGTGATATATATATATATATATATATATATATATATATATATATATCCTTTCATTAATGCTAATATACTTCATTATTATTATTATTATCAGATTTTAATTCTATATATATATACTAGGCCATATATTGGCCGTATATTCCTAATAGCAAATTGATATAATATTCTGTAAATGAATATTAAACACATAAATACGTGACAGCATCATTTGCTGTTGCATTGCCAGCATTGTAAATGTCTTACTTCCTTGAAGAGTAAGAAATATATTTATAATTTCTCATCTTCTATTCAATCGGTGATCAATATATTTAGTGGTCTATAATTAGTGGAGGAAGCAATTCACATCCCATTGGAAGAAATGGATGACAATACATGAAATGAACAAGTTGTTTGTTCATTGAAAGAGATGGGAGTGACAAAGAAGAGGAAGGGTATGGGACTCAATGAGACAATAGAGCAGATAGTAACCAAAATAATGGAAATCAAAAACCCTTTTGCTGGAGGTGGTTTAATCACATAAGTTCGAATAATCAAGCAAACTAAGAATGGAATTGAATAAATCAAAGGTTGCTGGAGAACGATTTATATTACTAAATCTGATGGGATGAGTGAACAGATTAAGCCGAGGGCTTGGTCAGGGAAGATAGCCTGCTTCTTGTGGCTGAGTCCTATGGAGGACATTGAAAAATCCAATTTGTCATCTTACACGTTGAGAAACCTACATTTGAGTGGCCACAGATGGTTGAGTGTGAACAAGAAGAGAATAAAGCATTTGATCATTGAAAACAACCACATGGCTCTAATTTGTCACAAAGTTTTATCATAGTTATAAGTGTCCCATAGAAGAATATTACTTGCTAGTTCTAAAAGAATATGAAACAACACAAAAGAATGACATGCTATTCTAGGGAATTCAACCAAGGAACTTGCTGGTGAAGAATATCTCTCCATGAGAGCAGCTTTCATACATGTTGGTGAATTGAAAGTCTTTGTTAGAGGGAATGTTAAGAAACTTAAGCCTGCCACTTTTGGGCAAGTCATTTAGCAAGCATCATCCTATTTGGAGGTGGTTAGGAGTTGATTTACTACATGAACTACCCCCAAAACCAGCTTGGCAGGCAAGGTGGAATCGAGAGATTTTCTGAAATCTATATTTCCACTTTATTCAGTCATTGGAAAGTTAAAGGGAAGCATAATCAATCCTTTTTATCATTGTTGATTTACGCTGAAGGGTATTATATTTTAGCTGTAAAGAGGTATGCTCTAAAGTTATTTGCAAATTATAGACATTAACTATGAGTGAATCTGCATTGTAACTCAAAGTTACTCTGAAAAACATGCAAAACTTGTAGGGAAAATTGCTAAAATTTGTGATACAAGATTTAAAATTGGCCACAGTTAAAAAGTAATTTGCATGAGAGAATTCTAAATATTTGGATAATGATTCCTTTAACGAGAGTAGAAACTTCCGACTGATCAGTGGAAGAACATCTCTGCCATCATTTAGCTTCTGCTCATAATCATCTTTCAGTTTCTGCTCATAATCTCTATATGCATAAGACAGCATAATGTTTAGTTAAATCTATGTGTTTTGTTTTTGTTCCACCAAAGGAAGACTACTTTATAGAACATGTTATAGATCAGTTTGTTGGTTATGCTCAGTAATAGTCAGCTTAGTAATTTGGTCAATTCTGTATTGTATACAGTAAACAGATGATTGTTCTGTGTTTTTTTATATGACCCTGCTTGGTCTCTCATTAGATTAGAATTAGAGGACTCTGCATGGTCTTCTAAGATACAGTTCAGCCAACTCAAAAGATTATGTAAATTTCTTTTTGTTAACTATCTTTAATACAAAAAAATCTAAAATTCACAGGGGTTTCTGTTTTGTGCATGGGTTGTTTGACAGCTTGCTGTGTGTGCTGAGGTATTGTTCTACGGGTGGTTGTGTGTAATGAGGCTTTGGTGGATCTGTGGCTATGTGGAACAAGGTTACAGGATATGGAAATCATGGGTGTATTTTTCCCTATTCATGTTGTGCCTGCCATGAAGGAATCACAGGTCTGTGTTTGATGTTTGGACTTTGTTGCAGCATGCCAGTTCTTTTTTTCCTAACAGGTATTTAACTTTTGTATCATATTGCCAAGAGATGTTGCGGGTTTTGCAAGAAGGAAGTCTTGTGGGTTTTGAATCAGCTACATGCTTGTGCCTCAAGAATCTCTTTTCGCTTTATGTGCAGTGAAGTACTGAATTAAGAAGGAACAACTGAAAAACTAAACCATATCACAGATTAAAAACCAAACAGCAAAATTGATATTCAATAGATTCATCAGGAGTTTTTGCATTACAATCCAATGGCTTATAAAGCCTTTTTTTTGCCTGTATAAACTGCCCTATAGGAAACGATTCCTGTCAACTAACTATAACCAACTAAATATTAATTATATTTATTTTAATCCTACCTAAAACAAACCACTGATTAATGTAGAACACCAACATTCCACCCCTTGTTACATTAATTTGAACATGAGTGAAATATTGCAAGGGTTTTGAACCCAACCATTCTGGAGACTTCGATGAAACACCTTCACCAATCTTCCTTGCTCACCTAGGAAACACCAACCCGACTGCATCAATGGATCTCTAAACTGTAACCCTGCAACCATCTAATCTGCACAACGTGAGAACATAAAGTGTTCCCAACCTCCATGCACAATGAGACACATTTTCTCCAAAATTCCACATCTCTTTCAAGTGTGTCTAATGTCTCCTCTAGTGTTCCACATGAGACGTCTTTCCTCCAAAAGCCCACATCTACTCTGAGTGTGTCTAATGCCTCCTCTAGTGTTGCACACGAGACACATGTCCTACAAAAGTCCACATCTCACCCAAGTGTGTCTAACGCCTCCTTGAGTGTTGTGGAAACCATCTCTCTTCTGTTGCACAAATCACCAATTAAATGTCTGCATATGAGACACCTTTCCTCTGAAATTCATCTCCTCTGAGTGTGTCTAATGTCTCGTCAAGTGCTTGACAAATCACCAACCAAATGTGAATACAACATAGTGCACCCACAAGAATCTTGCCCCCCTTGCCCCTTGAAGGGACACAAATATGCCAAGACCCCTCTTTAATTTAGGGACACAAATAGGGTGCTTCTCATACAGTAAATCATCCCTGAGCGAGGTGCTAGCTCGAAATGATAATTAAGCTCCTGCCTCCATTGCCTCCAACCTCCAGTAATTTTTTATTCTTTAAATTCGAAATGTAGCATTCAATCTTACAAAGGTTTGCCTAAGTGTCAAATGGATGGCCTTACGGGCACAAAAAATTGATAACTTGATACAATTGATCATTATGAAAAGGAGTTGACTTCAACTGATAATACCCCCTTACAAATAATATCCTTTGAAAATTTAGACCCCTTCAGTCTTTAACATCCTATATGCAATCAATAGCTTTTACTCCCCTTATTTCTCTAATTGCAAAATTAAAGCCCAGACCTTATACAATATAACTATTTCCAATACGAAATTATGTTAAATCAATATACTATCAAAATAAGTCCCTTTTCCAAAGCCTTCAAACATCATTTATATAAAATTATAAAATTTAGAATTATGGAACCAAACAATAAACTCAGCAGCTCAAAATTTCAAATAAGTTCCCCAATCATCATAAACTCGCATGTTCACAAACTTTCTTTTTAAGACGATTTTGAGAAATAAATAAACTCGAAATTTATAAATACCTAATCATAATCTCAACTCACCAAACACCCTCATGCAATTGGCAATGGCATCCAATCAACTCCTATTCGATAAACATAATCCTTTCCAAATTTATATGAATTTCAAATGTGGCTGAAGATGATACCAACACTCTTCTTAATACCAATGGTTATTGGATCTCAACCCTATAATTTTGGAATTGATTTGATCTCTCGTGAGACTCAAAAGAATTTCGCTCACGTTCTCAAGTAAAAAAACAAAACTTTACCACCACACAATATCTTCCAAAGATTTGTTACATTCCACCTCCATATACACTAAAACCCACAAGCACTCAGAAAACAATGATACTGGCTGCAACAATCAATTCTTCTTTGTGCATAGAATAATCAACAATAAAAGCTTACACCCATACAGAGTATACCTCACAAGAGGAATGCAAATTTATCTTTGTTACTTGAACCATTTACAAATGCAGCAGGGAAGTTGTTTTTTATGGTAATGACTATAGTAGTTCGATAATTGTCACAATGGTTACTATGCAGACTGCCCTTTTCACATGCTACCTTAGCATATACATCAGCAAAGAATCACCAAGAAAATTGTTTACTAATTCCAGACCTTATCAAAAACATTTATGCGGCAATATGTATTTCTACATAGTCATATCGGCGCCTTTTACTTGTCATCCATCTCTGATCATACCACACCACAGTGAATTGTTGCATATCAGTTCTACATGCCATTCAAACTCAGAAGACATTTATGGCTGTTTTTTTTGTTGGAGATTCAGGATCTCTTTGGCTAAGAGCCAAGGACTGAGGGGTATCCATTCCGCCAAAATCTGTGTAGACAATGATCTCGGCCTCATCTTTTATGATGTCGAAGCCTTTGCACAAATTTTACAATGACTTTACTACCAAAATAAAGAAGGAACAACTAAAATCTAAACCACATTGCATATTAAAAACCAAACAGAAAAATGATATTCAATAGATTCAATTTGGATTTTTGCATTACAATCTAGTAGCTTATAAAACCTTGTTTATCCTATATAAATTGCCCTATGGGAAACAACTCTCCTTAGTTGTAACCAACTAAATATTTATTATATTTATTCTAATCTAACCAAATACTTATTATATTTATTCTAATCGGACTAAAATATATATTTTTTATTAGAATTCTTTTAATTTTAATTTTTTTTTTGGCTATGATGGTTGTAGTAAATGCATTTTCTTATGCACAATTACAATTAGTTTATTGCTTTGCATCAATTATAAGTTGTTATTATTTTCATAATTCGAAGTTTTTTGGTGTTATAGGACCCCTTTTTTCGGATAGTTTCCATTTTTTTTGTTTTGTTTTTATTTTAACCATATTTTTTAATGTATAATTCATATATCATTTAATTTATTTTCAAGAATAAAATTACTTTTTAATTTACAATTTAGTATATTTTTATGAGATACTATATTTTATATTTTATTAATATAAACATGCAATTTTCATTACACAATTAAAATTACAATATAATTTGAACAATATTTTTTTTTTTTTGATCGGTAAAAGGCCGAAGCCTTGTATGATTTTATTAATATAAATATTAACTTTACAATGTGACCCCGCTCGCTGCAGGCACTGGTAGGAAAGAGCGGGGTTGAGAAAACCTCCAGCCTTGCCCGGGACCATAGGTCCTGTCCTTATACAAAATACATGGGCATACCCACGACTCAACATTTGTCGAGATTTTTTAGAAATACATAGAACCCGTGGGCATTCCCACGGCTCGATATCTATCGAGGATTTGTTACATAATACAATCTATCAGTGGGCATTCCCACTGCTCAAGAATCTCGCGATTTAATGGTATAATTATTACAATGTTGTTTATAATATCACAGATTAAAGGTTCCATTCAATTACATTGATCACATTGATCATTTGGATAATACCGTTCTAGGTTCTTCAATAATGAATCAGAAAGGTTGCCTTCTTTGCTTTCTTCAAACTTTAATGTGTGTTTTCTGCTTCTTGTTCTTCATATGGGGGGGGGATGTACCTGAAATATCAACCAAAGGAAACTTCTACCTCTAGATAGTATCCTTCCTCTATCATTAAAACATGATTCTAGCACCTAAAATTTAGAAAGGTATTCCGTAAGTTAAAGCTCTAGACCAAGCATAAAAAAGAATATTTATCCAAACATCTTACCTTAACCAAAAGAAAGGAAAGGCATTACTAGACATGGATGAAAAATCTAATGATACAACATTACTCTATCTTTAGTACATGTTACCTTGTTTGGTACCAATTCACCTTTTAATCTCTACCTGAACTAAATTTAACAATAGAAATCATAATTGTATTCCAAATTCTGCCTAAATAACATGGGAATAGGACTTCCTTAAAGAGATGTATAAAAGCTGATATATCCTGAACAATTCCCTTTAATAGAATTTCTAAAAGCATACT
>MU224373.1:3622631-3636591 GCA_018584345.1 Thuja plicata
TCATATTTACATACTTGCTACATTTGAATTACATTAGCATATCTATTCCATATCATAGCTTCACTATTAGATTCAATTCTACTACTTGTTAGCTTTCCATACTTTATTGATTTCAAGGTTAATTCCTGAATTGGGGTTTGACTAAGGCAAACCCCTCCCCAACAACAAACAAACATTTTTCTTGCAGGTACAGGTTCGGGACTACAAATTCAAGGCCAGATCTGGATACCCTTTTCGGATTTCTTTCGGACTGTGCGAACAGGGACACTTTCGGAGTTGAGCAGATCGAGTTGGCAAAAGTGGTACAGGGTCAACCTTTTTCATAAGACGACATCGAAATGAAAAAATATTTCTGGGTTTTGTCCGTCTCTCTATTCCGGTTCGGTATCAACTGTCAGCATCTCCAGAAACAGTCTACAAATCTCAGAAAATAGAAATCTTTGATCCACTACTTTGGAAGGTTGGTACTTTCTCCTATTCTTTTCAATTACTGTTATTAATCATATTAATCAATCAATTTATAGAATTTAAGATCCCCTTTCTTGGTCTCTTTCCAAATATTGGATTCATTTGTGTATTAACCCTTTGGGGTTGATCAAAATTGGATCTCCTAGTTGTGTATTTGAGGGTGAAGGAAAGGAGCATCTTATCTTCCCTTAATCATAATCAACACAAATAACAATTAACAATTCAAACCCTCCTAAACCAGAATTCTCTCCTTTACATTTTGGTAACATAACAATCAATTCAATCACATACATCAATCAACAAAACAACTAAAATTCTTTATGTTACAGATAGTATATATGTGGTAGATTTAGCAAGATGAGTCATTTCCTCCCATGTAAAGTGACTCATGATGCCTATCATATAACACATTTGTTCTTCAAGGAAGTAATCAGGATTCACGGGTGTTGACGAGGTTTTGCTGACCGGGTCCGCCAACAGTCATAAGTTGTCATCGGGTTCCGGGGAACCGGCCAACTTTGCCTGCAAAGGCTATCCGGGGAGATTAAATCCCCCGGGCCTTCAAGCACCTAGGTGTCGGGTCACGACGGTGCGGGGCTCGGTTGGGAGAAGTGACTATTTTCTAGGGGCATAGTTGGTTTCTTCAACTCATTCTCTCCGAAGATTCAATGGGGTAAGGTTCTCCCTAGCGTTCTATACTTAGCAAATAAAGTGAAAAAGATCCTGCAGGGTTAGAAATGTTTCATCTAACTACAATCTTGCTGAAATGTCTGGAACATCAATAATACTCTGATATACTACACTAAATACCGAAGAAATACATAACCATCAGCTAGCATTTTATCAGTAGCGGGAGTAAAGAGGTCGTTAATCTACTTTAACACATCAGAGTAGAATACATAAAGAACATTAAAACATGAAATACCATTAACTCAGAAGCAGGAATGTCAACAACATCATTGCCAAGAATTCTTCCTTCTTTATTAATGTTCCTTCCTGCAAGCACTGGTGCGTGATACAACGATGGCTCCAGGGGAGCATTTGACTATATAAAACCAGAATAATAGAGCATTGAGCTCTACAACAAGATGACAAAATTGCCTTTCTATTACTATGGACAACAAAATCATCAATTTCGCCGACCCTTGGAAACGGGTCGATTTGAATATTTATACAACTCTTCTAACCCTAACCCTATTTTACATCTTTTTCAATAAAATACAATATCTGGGGGCCGGTACTACCTGCGCCACCCTACAAAAGACCTGGAGACGGAATAGGTCTGCCATGTCAGAAGAATAAGATAAGAATATACAGCGGAAGAATCAGCCTCGAGAAGAGAGCCAGAAAGGAGAAAGAAGAAAGTAGGTCCCCCGGGGATCAAGGCTACATGCCTCATAAATGGGAAATGTGGTGCCCTATCTCCAATGTGTCAGGTGTACCCTTGAGTGGCACCTCGAGAAGACCACTCTATCAGAAACCAACCGCTGAGTCGATGCCCCCCTTGATGTGGCCAACCACCTTCCGACAGTCTTTTATTAACTGCTTCTGAAAGTGACCGGTCGACCTCGGGGACCAGGACACGGATCACTTGAAAGAATACAAAATTTTGGGATCCGGGACTCCGGGATCTAGGAACTTTTGTTCCAATAAAGAATAAAGAATACCCAACACTTGAGTTCCCTCCGGCCTCCGGAGAAAGCTCAAGGTTGCTTATTGTCGTTGAAATCCTGGAGGAGGCCGGATATGCCATCTTCATCTATATCTTTCAGGCTGGCCCTTCTGTGCTTGGCCACTTCAACTTGTTCCCCCAGGTTCGGAACATTTTCTTTGAATTCATTTGCCATTCTCGTCGCGTCATGACCACTGAGTATCATGCGGGTTAATTTTTCCATTTGGGCCCCGTCTATCCCCTCCGGAGATTGATACTGAGACTTCATCATTTCATCAAAACTCCCCAAAACTGAATCTTCGGGGGTACATGTATGTGTGCTAAGGGGATCAGCCCAAGAAGTCTTTATTACAAAAGACTTATATAAATTGGAAGAATATTTCATCGCATTTACTTTATCTTGTAAGGACCCTACCAGTTGCTTGGTCACCTCCAATGTGAGGTCAATTCTGGAGTGCTAGGTTCTCACAAAATCAAATGATTCCTCACCTAGAATTTTAGATTCAGAAACTATATCCTCTCCCAAGGTAAGGAGCTCTTCGAGCTCTACCTTCCACGCTTGGTAATTCTCGGCATCACCCTCCCACAACTCAATAAGAGTCTCCGCTTGATGAATGACTTGTCGGGCCGTGTACGAATCTGGGAGGGTGGATACCAGGAAACACCGGGTGTTTCCTATCTGCAGGGCGACCCACTCATCCACTGCCTGAGCTTTCTTCTTTATTACTCGCAGGGAGTCTATGTCACTCTGCGGTATATCTTTTGAGGTGGAGGCCTCCGGAGGAGCGGCATTGATGGGTCGAGCCAGTTCGGTGAGCAACCCCACAAGGTTTTCCTTCTTTTCCTTCTCAGCTTTGAGCCTCTGGGCTTCCTTTTCATATCGGGCCTGTACTGCCCTTGCTGCCTCCTTAAGCAAGTCCACCTCACCTTGCTTTCCCCTTTTACCTAGTGACACCTCTGCAACATTGTAGTCTCCGGGGTCCGCGGTTTCTTCATCGGCGTCTGGAAGAGGTGTTGCCACAACGGCAACTGTTTCTCCGCCCGGCCTAGTTCGAAGAGTATGAACTGTCCGGGCTTTCTTGGCCTTTGGCGGGGCCTAAACCTGGGCCATCATCTCGGCCAGGGAGAAAGGAATCACTGGAGCGGACTGAGCTTTCCTTTTCCTGCTCTCTATCATCCATTGAGGTGGTAGGGGTGGCCTTCCTGCCAGGATTTGTTCCCTTAACTCTTCCCCAGTGTTTTGTGGCTGTTGTTCTTCAGTGACCTGAACCTCGTCTGTTCCTCTCCCTGCCTCAATTTCTTTTGCAGCGACATTTTCTTCATCAACCTCCATCTTCTCAGCCTTGTCCTCAGTATCTATTTCTTTATCTGGACTCTGGTAGGCTTCCTTGGGGATTTCTTCTTCAAGCTGCTCTTCTTGTTGTTCGTCTTCTTCTGCCAAGGCTCCTTCCTCTGTTGGCACTTCTTTTGGCAGTAGGGGAGGTGTTAGGCCAAGATTTAGAGTTTGGGCCATTGTGATCACCTGCCCAAAGGTTACCCCTAGGAGTGGCCCTTGGAACGTGGCGGCTGGGATTACGGTTATTCTCAAAGGTCCGGTTCCCCCAGCAGATTCCCTTTGTTCACCCTATTTTTGTTGGTCCACTCCCGGACCTTGCATTGCTTGAGCCCCGGAGGCAATCTCCGGTTCTGGCCCTTTTTCTTCCACCTGCTGCTTTTCTTCTTGTGCGGGCTCCTGTTCAGCAGCCTCTTGTTCGGCCCTCGGGACCTCTGTCTCCGTTTGGGTATTGTCCCCCTGTAAGTTCCCAAACTCGTCGGTCGCAAATACATCATCAAATTCTTCTTGTGGAGGGGGACTAGTCAGGACTTGTGCAGGCTCAGTTTCCTTCTCCAGTTCTAGGGAACTGGAAGAAAGGATTTCCACTTCTTGGGGTCGGGATACCTCTAGTTCTGGCTTTGCCTTGGGCTTTTTACTGAGCCTTTTCTTTCTCTGGGTGACCAGAGTCAAACCCGCATCTCTTATTGTCGCCGCTTCTAGGGGATCTACCCCCGTCGCCTTTACCATCAAGGCTCCTAATGACGGGAAGAAGGGGGACGAAGTGGTCCGGCCATGAGTGGTGGAGTGGCCAGCCGTGTTATTAGTTGCTCCCTCATTTGCTGAGAGGCTGCCACTGATTTTTTTATTTGTTCTGTAATGGGGACTTCTTGCACAGAAGGGGTCGTGTCTATCCTTTTTCCCTTATTTGCACCCTGCGAAGAAGTCCCGGCCCCCAGGGTCAATTTAGGTACCGACTGTGGGGTCAGCTTTGGCGCCGACTGGGCTGCTCGGCGGGTACTTTCAGGGCAAACCTTCTTAAAATAGGTGTGGCTTCACTCGACCACATCTTGAGTGAAGTCTTCAATAGTGGGCCCTTCTTGGGCGGCCCAGTCCACTGGTGGGAGAGCCTTTTTGTCGATCCCCTTTGCCTTGTATTGGGGATCTTCAGTGGGGGCGGCATCCGAGAAGTCTGCCGGGAACTTCTAGAGCTTCAATTTCTGCATCATGCCGGCCGTCATTTTGACATAGTGTCTTCTCCGCACCTCCACATCATCCTAGCAATCTGCCCAGAAGTCCTCCATATGTATATGATGGGGCTCTTAAGCCCGGGGCAGTGCCGTTGCAATCTTGCCATGCGGATCAAATTTTTTTCGCGCCAGATAAAATTCCTACAAGTTGTAACTTTTAAGCTCATTGTCTGCCTCCTTCGCGGCGGCAATACTGAATGTGTAGTTCCCGCAGGTGATTGGGAACGGGATGTTGAGGATCTTTTTGAGGGAAAAGAGAGCATGCACCTCCATCATTTGCCTGCAGTATTCCAACAGCACGATCTTGTCCCCATAGTGTTTGGGCAACAAGTAGGGTTTCCCGGAGAAGCCGGTGACCCTAATGTATGTGTGCTGTTGGAATTGAATATAGTAATGTCCATAACTATGGACCAAGTTCATCGCCTTTGTGGACAGGCGGTATCCGGCGTCCCGGGTGGGGGTGAGCATATGATAGTAAACGAACGCGTCGTTTACCCGGCAGAAACTGGGGAAGCTGGCCTCCCATTGAACCTGTGGAAAATGGTCCCACGGTGCTTTTTGTCCTGGGCCAATCCCGAGCACGCCGTCAGTAAGTAGGTCGTGGGAATGGGGCCTCTGCTGCGCTAGGGCCCAGAAAACATAAGAAGACATATAGAACTTCTTCTTCCTGTTCAACTGCTGAAACTGGGAGTCGACATGGTTGCAGATTATTGTGGCCCAGTCGAAGAATTCTCCCTTGGTGGAGATGCCGAGGAGAAAATAGTACATCCATTTGGAAAACTCTTGGGCGGAGGGCTGCCCAAAGACTCAGGCTAATGTTATCATCCCCATCTGGATGCTCTCATTGAATTCAGAGTGGGGAATCTCTATATTCATTCTCTTTGGGTCCCTCTTTGGGGCCTTAAGCCAGTGGGTATTCATGTATACCCGGGCAACGTCCTCCAGTTCTAAAAACTGGGTCAAGGCATCGGTCCTCGTAACCACCATGGCCCTATCAAATTGTGGGATTCCCAGGCTCGCCCGAAATGTGACTGGGTTGAGGGACACCAATGGAGTGGGGTATCCTGTGGGCTCTGCGGCTGCGAGCATAATGGCCCGGACAGAAGAGTTGTAGTTGGCCGCCAGTGTTAGGATAAGCTCTGGAGATTGCACGAAGCACGGGAAGTAAGCTTCCTAGAGGATCCCGGAGCCCCCGACGTTGATCACTAATTGATCTCCAGCTTGTCGCTGGATGTGCATTATCTTCACCAAGGCCTGCATTTCCGGCCATGTTCTGACGCTGGTGTCGGTTATCAGCTTGACTTTGGACTCAATCTTTGAGCCCATGATGACATTGTCTTGTACGAATTTCATGGTCAGGGGCAGCTTCTCTAGGGCCCTCTCCATCTTAGATTTTACTGCTGCCCTAGTTTCTGTTGCGGAAGGTAGCTCTAGACTTCCGGGTGGAGATGATGCCGAGGCTTCAGACATGCCTAGAAGATAAACTCCGGGAACCTGCAAGGCAAAGCGACCGTCAGAATACTTTTATCAAAATAATTATTCTGGGGTCCGGAGATCTTACCACCGCGATGTTTGCTTTTCCTGAAAAATTAGTTTCATGCAAAGGTAACCGAAAAGTGAACGTATCACAAACTTAAGATTCTATTAAACATCTGGGTCCATGGTTTTTATCACATTTAGCAAAGGCACAGGATGGACGATGGTAGGAGACTCGAAGCCCGGAGAAACAACCGTTGGCGATGACATGTAAAAAAAAGCCAAGTCATCATGCCCATGTGGGTGCCACATGCGTAGGTATTAAATGGAAGTTATGGCGATGACGGCGGAGCCAACTGTCCGAACACACGAAAAGTGGAAGCCACTTGGCTAGAATTGATTGTGCACATGGTACATAAATAAGGTTCTGATAGACTTCATGGAGGAGAGAGAAAACCACCTGTTTGAAACCAGCCGAGAGCCGAGTTTCAAACAGGCAGTTTTCTGCCCCGAAGTGAGTTCGTGGGCGGAAAACCTGAAATAAAGGTGACTCAACCAGCTTTTCGAGCCACCCGGAGGGATATACACGAAGGTCGAAGGGATATATACAAAGACACAAAAGGATATATAGAGACTATACATAAATATACATGTATATACATATGAATATAAACATATATACATAAATATACAACACAGAGCAACGTCCGTGGAAAAACTAGACAAGACAGAACAAACTATCTACACCTATCCAAACATTTTAGAGATGGAGCACCTCTGCACAGAGGGCGCACAACCCTCTGGCAGAGAGCCGACCCACCAACGGGCGGCAGAACCAAAAAATAGAAGAACAGACGAAACAGACGACAAAGCAACAAGACAACAGAAACCAAACAAAACAGAAGGAAACCAGAGAGGCAAAAGCAGAAAGACCAACCTGAGAACACAGAAGGCGGGGGAAAGGGAAGGGTTACCACAGAGACTCTTCAACAGCTTGAGTTGTCGAACGGTCAAAATCACCACTGCGAAGCACTCGCAATCGTTCAGAAAGTGACTGGTAGATGTTAAGCGTTGATTATCATAAACTCTCTGCAAATGCTTTGTTAATCGCTTTGAAATCACTTTGTTAATCGCTCTTAAGTTCTCGAAGGTTTTAATCACGATAAATGTGAAAGTGACAGATAAGTTCTATTTATACTCGTGGTAAAAAGATAACCCTCCTCCCCCCGGCAATCTCTGAACAAGCAAACCTTCGGACTCCGGGCCTGAGGATTCCCCGTGATGATGTTCCTTAAGAACATCATGGCGAAGAATCCCGGAGTCCGAAATCCAGTTTCCAACGAAGGGAAACCTCCGGGACCGGAGTCCCGGAGATGAAAACCAAACAAATGAAACACCACACCGGGGAAGAAAACCCCGGAGAAAAAAAATGAAAAGGGGAAAGAAAGATAAGGCAAAGCCGCAAGCCAAAAAAAAAAAAAAAAGGGAGACCCAACATTTTGCACACAAAATGTAGGGACGGGGATGCAGGGCATAACAAATGGTGACTATCTGGGACAAGTCCTTTGGCGCATTTGAAAACTATAGAATCTCTGGTCAGCAAAACTGGAACAAGCCGCTTTCCGAAGCGCCTGACAGGCAAACAGCAACATATCTGAGAGAATCCAACCACACAGGAATCAGTCTGAAATCTTTCATCAGTGGTGTCGTGTGTGCTTTGGAAGGAAATCAAGTCGATGACCTCTAGGAGGAATAGAGAAGAGGCACTAATCACATCGAACCAGTCATCCATTTTCTCGCTTCCCCCCGGAGATCGGAGTTTCATCCCGCTTTTCCTCTTTGGTTATTTTGTTTGTTTCTAGGTGGGGACGACGGTACTTCTTTCACCATTAAGCTTAAGCTTAGCTAAATTTAATGGCGGTACTTCTTTCACCTATCCACCTATATTTAGATTATTCGAAGAGGGGATAAAACTCCAGACCCGGGAAGAGTTTTTCTAAAGTTTGACCTGGGTCAACCAATTAGTACAACCGATCTACCCTCGGCATGTCCGATTACTTGTTCCTTATATTATTTTTGTTCACTGATTGCCAGATTTCTGGAGAGAACACCCAATGGAGATTCCTCAAAACGTGTCATATCCTGTGAAACAACTCCGGAGACCGGGCCGGCTCCACCGTGCTAAAGACAGATTCTAAAGTTCACCATGCCGTAGACATTTTACTAGAAGCCAAAGTCACGCAAAGCATTCCAATTCCTACAAGACGGAACAAAACGCCGGGACCCAGAAAGAAAACCGAAACAAAAACAAAAACAACAGAAGAGGACTGCCCCGGAGAACAGCCGACAAAGCTATTTACAAGGCAGGGTACTTCACACGAGGCACCCGGAGGAAATATTTACAAGAGGGAGACTTTACATATAATACAACTTTGGACAAACTTACCCTACTCGAAGTAGTGTTTGAGAAATTGTCCATTAACGGGCAATGTGATAGGTTCTCTGGTCAGGGTGGTAAGGTGATAAGTATTTGCCCCGCAGATTTCTGAGATTAGATATGGTCCGAGCCAGAGCCTTTGGAACTTGGTATGCTTTCCTTTCTTCTCCCGAGCCTTGTCCCACAACAAGACCAGATCTGAGATCTGAAAAGCCTTATATTGGGCTCTTCTATCAAAAGATCATTTTACCACTGCTTGATGACGCGCAAAATGTTCGAGGGCTGCATCTCTCTGTTCTTCCATCTGTACCAGATTTAAGAGTCGAACCTCCACGATGTTGTCCCTGTTGCCAAATTCCTACATAAACTGTAAAACTGGGATCTGTAAGTTGACTGGGAACACAGGGTTTTGGCCATAAACCAGATGGAACGGGGATGTCCCCAGGGCGGCCTTGACGCGAATGCCATCCGCCCAGAGGGAAAATTTTAACTTTTGATGCCAATCCCGGGGATTCTATTCAAGCAGGTGTTTGATCACTTCAAGTAGATTTTTGTTCGTTGATTCAGCAACGCCATTTCCCTGGGGATAATAGTTGCTGGAGAACTTCAAAGTGATCTTCCGATTGTAGGTCCATTTGAGTAACTGCGCCGAAGAAAATGTCAGACCATTGTCACATACCAAAGCAAAGGGCATTCCAAATCGTGTGACGATGTTTTCTTCCAGGAATTTGATAACTACGTTTGCCGTGTTGTTTTTGCAAGGTATGGCTTCAGACCACCGAGTGCAATAATCAGTAGCAGTAAGGATATATCTGTGGTTGGAAGACAAGTTGGGGCTGATTTCCCCGATGAAGTTGAATGCCCATTGGGCAAATGGTCTAGCCTCGTAGACTGGTTGTAAAGGCATAGCTGGGTTACGCTCACGATGCGCTGTGGCTTGGCAAGTATGGCATTTCCTAACATGAGTGTAAACATCCTTGAATATACAGGGCCAATAATATCCAGCCCAAAGGATCTGGTGGGCAGTGGCATCGGCTGAGCCATGCCTGGTTCCAAACTGTCCGTGGAATTCATCGATTATTCTTACATCTTGGTCTCTGTCGATGCACCGAAGGTACACTCCATCGTATTTTCTGCGATAAAGCGCAGAGTTTTTGATCATGAAGTGAGCGCTTTTCATCCGCAGGGCACGGTGTTTTTGGGGAGGTAACCCCTCCGAGCATTTATTATATAGTAATAGGTATACCAAATCGGTATACCACTGGTCCTGAGTAATGGACTCCACTGTGTAAGTTTGACATTCTATGCAGGGAGTCTCTTCTGCCATCGCTCGACTTAGTCCCTGGCCCCGGACTATCTTCATGGGCTGCATTTCTAAGTCATACTCTTGGAGGATGGTCATCCATTTCTCCCATCTCTCGCCCAATTCGCTCTTCATCAGCAGAGACTGAACGGCTGGTCCGGAATAATAGCATGTACCTTGCTCCGGAGAATATAATGTCAGAATTTCTTCACGGCGCGAACTAGAGAAAAGGCTTGTTTTTCTAGTGATGAATACAGGACTTCGGCGTTCTTAAAGGGGGAGCTCATGAAAGCTATTGGTCACTCTTCCCCTTCAACCTTTTGGGTCAACACTGCCGCGGCAGAATGCGGTGAAGCAAAAGAGTAAATGTAAAACGGAAGGGAATAATCCGGACTAGCTAGGACAGTTGCTTCCGTTATTGTCTGTTTGATCTGGGAAAATGCTCGCTTTGCTTCGGGACTCCACTCAATCTTGGTATCCTTCTTCATCATCTCGTTGAGTGGTTTAACTATTTCTGCGAATCCCGTGATGAATCGTCGTACGAAGTTGATCTTTCCGAAGAAAGATCACATCTCCTTCTTGCTGCCAGGCATTTGTAAGTTCAGCAATGCCTTGACTCTCTCAGGGTCTATGGATATACCCTTCTTAGAGATGATATTCCCGAGCAACTTCCCCTTGGTGACCCCGAATATGCACTTCTTGGGGTTGACGGATATTCCATACCGGCGACATCTCTCACATCTCTGAGCAAGATGGGCGGGATGGTCACGCTTGTCCCAGGAAAAGATGGTCAAATCATCCATATAGATGATTATGCACCGATTTACGAGGCCCTCGAACGCAATTTCCATGGCCTTTTGAAATGTAGCCCCTGCATTGATCAGACCAAAGGGCATTCTTCTGTACGCAAATGTTCCCCACTTGGTGGTAAACGCGGTTTTCTCTCGGTCTTCATACTTAACCATGACCTAGTTATATCCTGAGTATCCATCCAAGGACATCATCTAGGATCCATTCACTATCTGCAACACCTCATCCAACGAAGGGAGAGGGTGATTATCTTTCTGGGAGGCCTTGTTCAAGTTTCATAAATCCACGTAAAGGTGGATCTCACCATTTTTCTTCCTCACAAGGACCAGGTTGGCAACCCACATAGTGTGCCGCATTGAGAAGATTATCCGTGCTGATAGCAGTTTCTCTACCTCTTGATGAATCAGAGGCTCTATCAGGGGGTTGACCGGCCTTTGCTTTTGCCGAAAGGGCCTAGCATCAGGTTTCAGGGGAATAGTATGGGTCATGATGGATGTGTCATACATTTTCAAGTCTTCATAACCCCAGGCAATTACATCAATGTATTCTCGGAGAACCACGAGAATCCTCTCCTTTTCCTCAGGGGAACAGGAGGTACCAATGTGAATCATCTTTTCCTCACCGGGCTAGCCGATGTTAACCTTTTCAAACTTTCCTCCCTCGGAGGAGTATGACACCTTCTCACGGGCCCGAGGGTCTGAGTCAAAGATTTGTTCTAGCGCAACCATCCCCTTTGGGATGGTGTTAGTGGGTAGATCTATGATCCCGTCGTCTTTGTCACCCTGCCCAGTATTTTCGTGGTCTCGTTCCTCCACTATCTGGTTTTCAAAGATGCCAACATTCGCCATAAAGGCCAGGATATGCTGATTGTCCTCGAAAACCTAAAAGTGGGTGACATTATCTGGAATGGATGGGGTGGGGACCATCTCGAATGAAAATCTTCGGAGTCGCGAGCCGGCCATTGGCTCAAGGGTGCTTGCAGAAATGGCGAGGGCATCCGAGACATAGTTCCGTCACCGGGGAATGAGGTCAATGCCAAAGGCATCGAAATCTTCACTAAGGCTCCAAGCCCGGTTGCGGTATGCGGCCAGCCTTTTATCGTGACATGTGTATTGACTCCGGACTTGTTTAACAATCAACTCTGAATCACCCAGAGCCTGAAGGCGGGTGATACCTTTCCTAGCGCAAATAAGAGTCCAAGGACCAAAGCCTCGTACTCTGTAACATTGTTTGTACAGTTAAACTGCAGTCTGTAGGACGCGAGGAAGGATTTCCCTTGCGGTTTGATTAGTTCTACCCCAGCCCCACAACCTTGTTTGGATCGAGACCCATCGAACTTGAGGGTCCACAAGTCATTGTTCGCAATCTGGGGCTGGGAAAGGGGAGTAGCCTTTGGATTATCGCTAGGAGACTTAGGGGGTATCTCCCGGACTACTGGCATGAAATCAGAATTTACCCCCGAAGGTGTTTGGATTTGGGATTCCTGGGGAAATGATAGCACAAGAGTGCATCCCGTAGGAACACTGGGCTCTGGAGAATCGGTTATATGTTGTTTATTCTGGAAGGTGTTGAGGTACCATTTAGTGATCGAAAGACACGGCCCACACTCAAGTTCTGAATGTTTCTGGTAGTGTACTCGGCACCAAGTGTCGGATAGAAGTGTGGCAAGGGTTGATGTGGCACCTTGAGAGTCGACCTTAACTCTCATCTTTTCTTCTAGGTCTTGTGCTCTCTGCAGCACTGCGGGATCCTCTCTGGGGATGAAATCAAATGTTAAGATTTCAAAGGGTCGGTACACCTCCAGGGAAGTCTCGGAGAAAAATACCTCATTGATCCTTCCGACCTTGGTAAGGGCCTGTTTCATTCGCGGTTCACTTTCAACCTGGATCTTATTTGACTCTCCTTCCCATGGAAGCCATAAATGGGTGAAGTCAATCGAAAAGTATCCATTCAAGGACTTAGACTAATTGTGACTTAATAACATCCCGTAAGTCTCTGGGATGTCCACTACTTGGATGTCAATGATGCTGGCTATCCTGGGGTCCTAGATAAGATGTATCTGGACGTTCTTTAATTCCCCCACCATTTTTACAGCAGTCTTATCCAGCTGGATCACTGCACCATTGGATGGGGTGGGATGGAATCTCAGCTTCTGACAAATGGATAGGGGCATGATGTTACCCGAAGCTCCAAAGTCTACTAGGCAATTATGTACATTTTTGCCATGGATATTCAGGCCTAATAGGAAGGGGGAATCCTCATTGTTTCCCTAGAAAATAGCCGCATTAGCATCTTCGAACGAGACAGTCTTGGGCGGGCGGCTGACGGTTTTTGGGTTCCCTAAGAGCTTCAGAAGAGACTTCTTCTGCTCAGGACAGTTTAGCAAAACCTCCATCAAGGTCATGGAGGTGGTGGTCTGTTCTAATGCCTTTGTAATGTTGAATCTTCCTCCCGGGAACTAGTGATTTTCCTTGGTGAAATCTTTTGTTTGGTTAGAGCTAGGACCTTTTAGAGGAGCGGGTCAGTTAGTTGTGTTGTTCCGGGGAGGAGTATCTTTGATAGGGGGTACAGGCGTGTAAACTGGTCCTTTACCAACCTGACTCTAATTATTATATGGAGTCTGTGGGTTAGTAAAGGCGTTGGCCTCGAAGGGCGGGATGGATTCATCAAAGAATCCATGCAACTCAAATTCTTCTTCATCCTCTCCGGGAGTTTCGAAGAAGATGGTGTCACAGGTGAAGGCACTATGGGTTGTCTCTTGGACAGGAGGCTCTGGAGGAGTAGTGTCATGCGACTGCTACCTATCCAGTTGGGAGATCATGATGACCTTCTCCAAGGTGGCACAATTTACCTCGTTGTGTGAGCCCATATTGTGCAATCTACACCAATTAGTCATGGGCTGGACGTCTGCAACTGGTTGGAAATGTGATGGTCCGATACTATTTTGGTTGGCATTTTGGTTCGGAGGCGGACCTCCGGTGTTCGCGTTATTATTCCACTGCTGTTGGTTAGGCCTAGGCCCATTGTTGAAGTTTATTCCTCCGGCATTGTTGTTTTGTTGGCTGGAGAAAATGTTTCCCCTCTGGGAATTTGAATTCTGGGGTGCGTAGGACCCCGCCTTCAGTTGGCTTATGTCCATAGTTAAGGTGGACAACATTCGCCAGAGGGATTCGACTTCGGTGGTCAACTGAGTGTTGGTGTCACAATGTGACGGTTGTTGTTGTTGGCTTCT